>PVIH01017889.1:8918-40416 GCA_004025045.1 Sigmodon hispidus | reverse complement strand
CAAATCAAGAGGATCAAATCTTCGGGTTCACTTTAAGAACACCCGTGAAACTGCCCAAGCCATCAAGGGTATGCATATCCGAAAAGCCACCAAATATCTGAAAGATGTCACTTTAAAGAAGCAATGTGTGCCATTCCGGCGGTATAATGGTGGAGTTGGTAGATGCGCCCAGGCTAAACAGTGGGGCTGGACACAGGGTGGGTGGCCAAAAAAGAGTGCTGAATTTTTGCTGCACATGCTTAAAAATGCCGAGAGTAATGCTGAACTTAAGGGTTTAGATGTGGATTCTCTAGTCATTGAACACATCCAGGTGAACAAAGCATCCAAGATGCGCAGGCGGACTTACAGAGCTCATGGCCGGATTAACCCCTACATGAGTCCCCCCTGCCACATTGAGATGATCCTCACTGAAAAGGAACAGATTGTTCCAAAGCCAGAAGAGGAGGTTGCACAGAAGAAGAAGATATCCCAGAAGAAACTGAAGAAACAAAAGCTTATGGCACGAGAATAAATTCAGCATAAAATAAATGCAGATAAAAGTAAAAAAAAAAAAATTGTTCATGTCTTTTCAGAAGATGTAACACAGTATGTATGTAGTGATACCAAGAATGTCCTTATGAACTGGATAGTATGCTTAAAACAATTAATTCTATTCTCTAAAACACAACAACATCTCATCATTTAATAAAGAATAAGGGACTCAGAGAAAAGGTGCTTGTGGAGAAGATGTGACTGAAAAATCCTCAGAAGAATATTTAGTTGCTTTGCTTAGTGGGTCAGAGTGGACATAAAGCAAATATTTTCCTTTTTTTCCATCAAGAAGTAAATCCAATTTCTCTCATAATTTGTGTTGTTGTATTTAGTGATTTATTCTAGTAAATGAATAAAGCTAAAATGTGAAAGAAGATTTGGTTGAAAGACATGCCTTAAGACTGTAGCTTCAAAGTCCAAAGGTGAACCCCAAACCTGTGCTGGCCCAGGTCGGGGAGAAGCTGAATCCCACTACTGTGGTGGTAAATTATCATATTACATATACAACCAATAAAACATAAGAGAATTATAAGATTTTCTTTTTAAAAAAATTATCACTTGCCATGCCAAATATGTATAGAACTCAGAGCAAAGACCCCAGGGATAGGACACATGATGACTGATTCAAGAAGGACAAGATAGGAGTTGGTGTATGAGAAACCAGAGATTGGCATCATCAAGGAAGGCTTCTCCTAGGAGATTTCAGAAGAACCATGGCCTTTGGGGCTGATGGACTATAGAATTCTTGTCTCTTGACTGTTCAGTCAATAGATAATTTTTTTCCCTTTCACACATCTATCCAATTCCTTGTTATGGTAACACTCAAAAGCTAACATGCTTTTTCTATATATTTAGAACTGGGAAAACAAAACAGATAATCAAACAAAAAATGTACATTTTTCAAAGGCCCACTCCAGGAACAGTTCTCTAGTTTAGTCAAGAATTAGCATATATGGGAAAACAATGTGAGCAATAAAGGAATACTTTTGGAACAAGAACACAAATTCATGGAAGATAAGAGTGGTAAGCACAAGCCACATTTTCAGTAAGGCTTTTCAAACATAAGATATCCCCTTAATAAAAACAGTACAAAAAATTTGACACTTCAGAAGGAAATAAAGTATTATGGACAAAACAAAAGACACCTAGAAAATTAGAAAAACTCTATACTAATTAAGATTATTTAGAAACATCAAGCCAATATAAATCGGTTTGTGTATTTGTGTATACATGCAGGGGCAGGAGTGATGGATAAGCATGTGTACACATGTATGTGAAGAGGCCTTACAGCAGCCATGACAGTCTGTAGAATAACAATACTGGGACTAAGCCTCATCTTTACAATAATGAAGAAAAATCACAAACTCTACCCTGCCAGAAACCAATCAGAATTGAGACAAGCAAGTACTAAATGCTCTAGAGCATTAAGGATAGCTTACAGAATTTGTATTTAGGCTTCCTTGAAGCAATGCCAGTGCCAGTTGCTGTTTGACAAGACTTCTGTTGCCTCACTCCTGCCCAATCAGGGCTTCAACTCCCTCCTGACTCTGAAATTCTCCTACCCCCTCATCTTTTACTCCTTAAAAACCCTGTCATAACTGAGCTCAGGCCTCTCCCCATTGAACCTTCATGTCAGAACAGACTGAGAACCCTGCATATAAACTTGGACTCTTGATGGTCTCTGGGGGGGGCTTATGAAATTGGTATAACATATGTATTTTCAAGTCAGATTTTAAGAGCCAAAACCATGAGAGAATTGATTGATACACATGCCAGTCCAGTAGGAGAAAACTGAAGTTTCAGACCAGTCAGACAGTAAGCAAAAGGAACATGTTTTTCTTCCTCTGACTTTCCTTTCAGATCCTCCATAGATTGACTGAGACCAACCACAGAGGAAGACAATGGACTTGATGCATATACTGATTGAAATACTGATCTCTACAGAAAATATCCACTTAGGCACTTCTATAAACAATGTTAATTTGAACACAGATTAAAAACTAAAATTAATAGACACATTGAGATACATCCTGATAGAATTTTATTTAAGTTGAATAGAAAGTACATAGCACTTTAGAATTAAGAGAAAAGATTCACATCATTTATACATGGAAGGAAATTAATCTGAGTTTTCAATTTGCCATAGCATTAGTAAAAGAAGCAAGTGTTTACAAAGACCTTCAAGAAGCAGCCCTTAACCTAATCACTCACAACTTTGTCAAAGTCAACTGTGGCAAAAGAGCTGACAGTAATTAATAACATAAGTATCATGAACTAATGTAAAAATAAAAGAATATGACTATATACATGGATGATCATTAAAGCCTGTGTTAGGGCCAAATGTTAAGATTAACTGTGGAAATGCCTTACAGACATTCAGATGTGGGCCTTACTAATATGCTAGGTATTTCTTAATCCTTCCAAATTTATAAGTCAAGACAAAAACCATCAGAGAGTGCAATGAGTAAGAGAATTTTCCGTGGGACATAAAGACTTGAGTTTAGATCATTGGACACATATGGGAGACAGAAAAAAATCTTCTACAAACTTTCTTCTGACCTTCAACTATATACTGTGCTACTTTTGCACTCACACATGAACAAATTCATGTGCACACATATTAACAATAAAATATTAGATAATTTTTAAATAAAAGTCAGTCACCACAAATAAACAACTGATAAATAATTATATAATTAATTAAATTTCTTGTAGATATACTAATCATGTAAATAAAATAAATATTTTAAGCAAAAATAATTCTATTTTGCCTTATAATGACATCTGTAGACCTTAAAAATGCCAGTTGATTTACAAAGCAACAACCTGAATCTTTACGTTAGAGGTATACATGAACTAACCTCATATGTAGAGCTGGTAAAGTGTACAGCCAATTCACCATTCAGGAGATAATTTGCTAATAGCTGTTGCCATATGGTTCCATAAGGGAATTCTTCCAAAATGTCAAATAACAGATAGATGCAATTAAATTTCAATTGTTCAGAGCATAGGAAAAAAAAAGAAAAATTTTCTAACTACTTTACCACATACATAAAACATTAATGTCAAATCTGTTAAAGACACACAGACACAAATACAAACAAATATACACACATACACAAATATACACATACAAAAATACACTACACAAGTATGCCTCAAAGACATATACATGCATCCAGAAACATACAGGCACATGTACATACACACAAAGAATATATATATATCTACAGCTACACAAACATAAACATATACATACAAATGCATACATACAAATACATATAAACACACAGACATACAAATACACAGAAAGACACATGTGAACACAATTGAAGAAAATCGTACTCAATGAAAATCCATTTATAGAAATAACTAGAAAGATTTAATTGCTTATTTAATTTGAAATGAGTCATGAATAATGCATTTTTAGAACATTATTTTTTCCTGGCAATATTTTTAACTAAAAATAGAAACAATACACCTAGCAAGTGAGGAAGAAGTTCATATGAGTCTCAGGTATGAAATTCATTTACTATAATGCAACATCTCTTTTTAATTTTTAAAATCTAAAGAGATTAATTTCAATAAAACTTTATGTGCTTCCAAAGTGACATAAAATGATAATCCCATGTATGTATCTGTACTTATACCTGTAATATATACAAAACAACATTTTACAAATAATGTTCTGATTATAGGCTGTACTGAAGACAGCAGCCAATAAAATTGGGAAATAAATTTAGAAATAAAAATTGGAAAAAATAATTTTAATTCATTTAATAATAATAGAATTGTTTTTCTTTTCAAAGAACATTGGAAGGTCTGTTTAAATAATAAAATAAAGCAATTCAAATTACACAAAGCAAAATTAAGTCAATAAACAAGATAAAATGGATCTTTCATATATATTAAAACTAGCTGCAGAATAAAAATAAAGAGAATTGAAGAGAGAGCTTAGCAGCTGAGGATACTTGCTGCACAAATGGGCTGACAATTGTTTGGGTCTCAGTACTCAAATAAAAAGCTAAGTGTAGCTACACATGCCTGTGAGCCCAACCCTGTTAGGAGAAAAAAACAGGGAGACCTTGGGGACCTACCTGTCTATATAAAAACCATCAAATTCCAGATAAAGTGAGGTAGAGAGTAATAGAGGAAGACAGCTGACAGATGACAGCTGATGTGGAAGAGATGGCATTCTGTTCTGCCTTCCACAGGCACCAGGGTTTATGCATCTGCATGTGCACATGTATACACACACACACACACACACACACACACACACACACATACACTACACAAAAACAAAAATGAGTAAAGCATAAGTAAAATGCAAAAGTAAAGAACATAAAATCTTCTATAAATAAACTGTACATGTCACTGGTAATGACAAAAATCTCTAATGTTATAAGAAATGCTAGGCTTTTGGAAGAGAAAATGTATCCTAAAATAGTTGTTTTCTGTTAATTTGTAATGATAATTTGATCTCAATTAAAAAATGCCAGCAGTATATTTTTGGAAATATAAACATAAGTACAAAGTAAAAATCAAAATAACAAAGCCACAAACATCCTAAAATATACAGAGAAGTTTGTTTCTCTAGCCCTATTATTTTCAAATTTACAAGCATTAAAATAACATGATTCTGAAGAGAGGCAATTTATGTACTACTAAGAACAATAAACACTGACATGTTATATTATTATGAGCTTGAGTTGTATAAAATCTGAAACCAGCTATTCAATATTATGTAACTTATTTTAAAAGAAATCTCAGGCAACAAAATTGAAATGAAAAGCACAGGTAGGAGCCATGTACAGGACAAAGAAAATACAACTGGAAAAAAAAAATGTTCATAAGAAATAGCTGTGGCCTAAATAAGAAGCAGATAAAATGAAGACACTGTGATGAGTCAAGTGGAGATGTAATCAAACCAAGTTTTCTTTTGAGCACAAGACATGCTATTTAGATGTGGCATCCTGTAAAGTGACAAACTTTTGTAGTAGAACAGAAATTTGTAAGACATTAAGAATGGATATTGTCTTTTCTTGAAGAAAAAGATACTCATCAAGAAAAAACTATTCTGAGGAAGGTACTAAATCACTAACAAAATATGGGCACCTAGCTAGTGGTTTAAATGTTATTGTTATTGTAATTTGGAGAGTTGCATATTGATAGAGAGTTTTCCTGTTACAGAAGAAAGCAACCCTTCATGTTAAAGTACCTGAATGCAAACACTAGGTCTGAAAATGCAGGGGTCTTCACCACAACTTTGAGCCTGGGAGTACACAGTAAGATCCTATCTCAAACTCAGAGAGATAAGCAGGGGATGTACTCACTCACTAGGAGTCTCTAAACAAACAAACAAGAAAAAAAAAAGTCAAACATGCCCAAGCGGCAAACCACAACCACTGAATAGCTTGGGATCAGAAACACCCTGGACTGACCCTTCAAACCCCAGTCCATCTATAGGAACACCTGACTCACTCTTGAGGGAGGGGGGACAAAACTGGATTTGGCCGGGAGTGAAGACTGATCCAAGCATTGTTGGGCCAGTGTGACCATAGGACTGTCTGTTCCCTGTCAAGGGAGGGGATGAGGAGTTGAAGAGAAGAAAAATGATCAGATGTGGTGGGAGGGGGAAGAGACCTTCAATAAGGATATACAGGGATGGAAAAAAAAAATAATTCAGAGGGAAAGCTGAACACAAAGAAAATATAGGTGTAGCAATCTTATTTGCATTTCCACCCTTGATAAGCCATGCTTATGATTATTATCCTCTGTATAGTTATTGTTAACTCTTCAGAATTTTTTTTTAAATTCTTTTTACTTTTTTTTAATAAGTACAAAATAAAGAAAAGAAAAAAAAAGATTTCTACTTATATTAAACAAACAAACAAACAAAAAAGGCAGAAGGTTCTTGCAGCATTATTTGTAATGGCAAGAACCTGGAAACCACCTAGATGCCCCTCAACTGAGGAATGGATTAACAAGCAGTGGTACATCTACACAATGGAGTACTACTCAGCAGTAAGAAAAAATGACATTCTATAATTTGCAGGCAAATGGATGGATACAGAGAATATCCTCCTGAGTGAGGTTTCACAATCCCAAAAAGATAAGCAGGGGATGTATTCACTCATGAGTGCACTTCAAACAAAAAGCAAAACATGTCCAAGCTGCAAACCACAAACACTGAACAGCTTGGGATCTGAAGCACCTTGAATTGGCACTTTGGAGCCCATTCCCTCCAGAGGAACACTTGAGCCAGTCTTGATGTGGGGATGAGGAAAGTGGATTTGCCTGGAGTGGATGCTGAACTAAGCCACCTTGGGACCTTGGGACCTCTTGTCCTTGCTGGGGAGGAGATAATGAGATGGGGAGAAGAGTGACTTGTAGGGGCGGGAGGGGAAGGGCATTTGAACAAGCTACTACTGTTTAGTTGTTAGGCCTTAAACTCACAGAAATACAAAAAGATCTCTGTCTCCTGGTGTGAGATTAAAGGCATGAGTCACCACTAGGTCTTTCCCAGTAGTGGGGTTAAAGTCATAAATTACGACTTTGCCATCCTGAGGGATGGGATTAAAGGTGTGAGTCACCACACTCTGTGACTCACCATGGCTTGACTGTGAGTGATTCTGTTCTCTGATATTCCAGACTGATTTTGTTAAATATGAAATATAACACCACAGAGGATGGAAGAACAGATTCCTTCTACAGACGTCTAAGACTCCCCTGTCTCCTTTGCATTAAGAGTTTCTTCTTCATGTGAAGCAATAATTTCATTGTAGCATGCTATGCTTTTATTACACTGACTGCATTACAATACACACAGAGATATGAACAGGAGACTGTGCTATTTTTGCCTTATTTTACTTATTTATTTGTTGCTACAAGAAACAGCTAATGCATTGTGTCACAAACTTTTGGTAATGGCACATAAATTTTGAGAGGATTCTCCAATCCATGTGTATTTTCCTCCATTCTGTAGGGATGTGTCTATATATCTGATGCAGGGTCTCTAAACTGGCAAGGTAGAGACTGTTGCACATTCAGACATCTTTCCTGTCTTTCCCATGAGATGATTTCTCAAGATATATCTTGTTGCTATCAAGAGTCTTCATGGGATTGTTCAGGGTAAGTCTTGAACATCTATTGTAGGGACAGAAAGCTATCTAAATGTACATTCAGAATATTTAGAAACAATTTTGTCTGTTATAAACAGTGTGTGTGTGTGTGTGTGTGTGTGTGTGTGTATGTATGTGTGAAATCAGGACAGTTGTTTGAGATCTCTACCTTTATGTACATCAGGTACCCTAAAAAAGCATATGGGTCTCATCTCAGTGACAGTCAGCAACATGGGTTTCAGTCAAAACAAAATCAAAATAAGGAGGATTTTTCTAAATACAGGAAGAATGAAATGAAGTTTGGTTATCAGTGTGGATAGTTTCCTCGACACCTGCACCCTTGTCACAACTGAGCTTCAGAGTCACAGTCATTTTGTCTAATTAGATTTCTCTTCCTGGAGAAGCCTGAAGCTACAAGAGAGAGGAGGTGAGATCACAAAGCTGAATGGCTCTCAATACAGCCTTCAAAATCTCTTGGAAGAGATTTCTCCTCACAAAGCTGAATGGCTCTCAATACAGCCTTCAAAATCTCTTGGAAGAGATTTCTCCTGAAAAGGAGAATTGGTACTAAATTAATATGACTCAATAAGAAACTCCTATATTCTTCTATAATTTCCACATTTTTCCTATATTTTTAAGGTCAATGCTCTTTTTTCAATCTTAATAAAATACAAAATACATTAAATAAAATGTGCAGAAGTTAAAAGTGCACTTCCGCAGGTATTGATAAATGTGGCAAGCTATTTCCACCAAGACTGAAAGTTCCTTAACCTGAAAAGGAGCCTCAGTTTATGGGCAAGCCCAGGTTCCTGCTCCCAGAGGCTCCAAGTGAAGCAACAGCACTTCTGTGCTATCCATCAAGACTTGGGAAAGAAGTTTTATCTTTGTCTTTAAAATCTTATGTCCTCAAGATCACCAAACGTTTAGCCATCATACAGGACTCCTTATCATCACCCACATACTTACCAGCAATTAGACCTTAGCAAGTAGGATCTGTAGGTTTTGAATCCTGTTTTTTTTTTTTTTTGTCTAATTCCTTTAGTTAAAGATGAGTATATATGACACAGCAAGAGTGAGCTCATCTCTGCACATAAAGGTACAGAACATGAAAATATACTCTTCTTTCCATCAAGGTATTCTAGAGTGAGGTTTAAGTGAATTCAAATTATAGTAAAGGCTCAAGAGATGATTCAGAAAATAAAAAACATCTACTGTTCTTCCACAGGTACAGAGTTCAATTCCCAGGACTCACATGGGGGCTAACAACTATCTGTAACTCTACTCCCAGGAGATCGAATGTCCTTTTCTGGACTCTCTGGGCACTACATCCATGTGGTTTATAAACATATCGGTATGCAAAATACCATACATGCAAAATAAGAATAACAGAATATATTTTAAAAAAAGAAAATTACTTCAGAAACAACATGTGGTTTATAGTGACAATTTAAAGGTGGTAGAGTTCCAAAAGACCTTATTACACAGTTCACACAACTCAATGAATTTTGCACTTAGCATGTCATAGGATCCTTGTGTATTCATGTAACTGTTTCTAGCCAATGAGAAATCCCAGAAGTGTCATATGACATTTTTAGGTCTGGAACCTAGTAATTATTCACTGTTACTTCTCCACTGTTACTTGCCTCATGTCAGGCAGGAAGTGAGATAGTTCTGGAATAATGGGTGAGTGGTGGCTGTTAGATTAGCAAACCCATTGGGGCCTCAACCATGAAGAAAACTGATTCTCTATGTTTCTGAAACTATAAATTGCTTTTCTTCTGGAAGTGAACTATGTAAAAGTTTCCTCATCTATGCTGGTACATTAATTGGCATTATCATTATTTTAAATCTTATTTAGTCAATAATATTCTTGAAATGTCCTAGGTTCAGTGCCTATGCCATGGCAATAGACCACTGTGAAAGCTATTCTTGACTGGCAATTTGAATTTTACTAGAACTAACTAAAACACAAAAATTTGACTTAATTTGATGTAGAAAGACACAGTTTTAATTCAGATCATTGAAATGGAAAGACACACCTCTAATATGGATCATACCTCCTTCTGAAAGCCTATATAAGGACTTTTATCTAGTTAGACTTTCCTTTTAAAAACCAGCCTCCAAATAATGACATGAAGACTTATTATTAATTATGAAAACTTTACCTTTAGTTTAACCTTGACCCCAACTAGCTCTTATAACTTAAATTTAACTACTTCTATTAATC
Source organism: Sigmodon hispidus (assembly GCA_004025045.1). Taxonomy (NCBI): domain Eukaryota; kingdom Metazoa; phylum Chordata; class Mammalia; order Rodentia; family Cricetidae; genus Sigmodon; species Sigmodon hispidus. The sequence continues at coordinate 30,534 of PVIH01017889.1, read as the reverse complement.
TATGTTCTGCCACATGGATTTTACCTCTCTTACATTCTGTATGTCCAATTTGCTCCATGTGTGGCATCTCTCAAGCACCTAGATTTGTCCCAAGATCCTCTCTTGACACAGACAGAAGTCCAGCCTATTCCCTCCTGCCTAGCTATTGATCATTTAATTCTTTATTAAACCAATCAAAATGACACATATTCACACAGTGTAAACAACATTCCACAATGCATAAAAGAAGGAAGTTTCTTGTCCTTGTCTGGTTGCTTTCACCTCATTATTAAATATGTCCTTTCAATATCATCAGAGACTACTTCAGGATTCTAATGTATACTAAAGACCAGCTGAGATATTCAGCCTCAGGGGATGAACAACAATTGAATTCTGGGACCTTTAATTCATAGATAACCATTGTTGGGTTAGCTTGACCACAGTTTCTAAGGCATTCTGATAAATTTCCTTTCTAAAAATACACTGCAAGATCTATTCTATAAATTCCACTACTCTAAAGAACCCTTAATACTACAGATGTTGATACCAGAAGGGGTTTCCAAAGCAACAAAAAAATGTGGATGAACCTTTAGAATACCTGGAGTAATCTTTTCAGTTTGCCAATAATTACAGTTACCAAAGCCATGCCAGATACTGTAGCCTCACTTGGGATTTTGAAGAGTACTGGAAGCCCATGGTATAAACTTTATTTCAAACTTAAGAAAATAAATTTGTTTAATTATTCTGATTAACCAACTGAGAGCTGAAAAGAATTTGATGACTCTGTATATAAAACTAACACTTTGTGAAAAAATTAGGAAAGTAATCATGCTGATCAATTGCTTAGCATAATAAGTTGACAGAGAAAAGAAATATACTCTATGATAAAATTAACCAAATTCTTACATATCAGAATACAGTGAAGGACAAAAAAATTAGTGCTATAATTGACAGCCTTCTGATGCAAATAAACAGTCTAAAAGTTTCTAAGTATGTCCTGGAAAAATGTCTCTCCAAACTTTTCCACAGGGCTCAAGTTGCAGAAAATCAAACTGCAGTCCTCATTATAAGGTTAGTTGGACTGGGCAGTGGTGGGTCATGCCTTTAATTGCAGTACTTTGGAGGCAGAGGCAGGTGGATCTCCATGACATCACAACCAACTCCAGGACAGCCTATTATACAGAGAAACTCTGTCTCAAACAAACAAATACAAAAGTTTGACTGAATCACAGCAAAAATTTAAGTACCAGCATTAGGGAGTGCTGGAAGCAAAGAGTGGGTAAAGAATGGGGTTCTACAATATGGTATGGGAATGTATAGAAAGACTCTCTTAAATCTGAGAACTCTGAACCCTCAGATTCTCAAGGGTTTATCTCACCTGAGGTAGTAGTCTCTTCACCACCAACAAAATATGTTCTCATTTCAATACCCCTTGAAATAATTTTCTTTTACAGCTTTAACTGAGGAAATTAATCATTTATTTTTTGCTTTATTGTCTGCTATACCTACAGTGACATTTTAAAAAGAAAATGGGAGGCAAGACGATGCAGATTTTCCTCAGGAACCAGCAATAGTTACCTCTGGACCTGTAATATGACAAACAAGAGGAAATAGAAAGTATAGTCTATGAAGGTGTTGCTACATGACTAAAGAGTTTAATGAGTTTGCTATTTTATTCAAGCAGAAATATGGAGATTATGTATGGGAGCAGATTTTAAAAGTATAGGATATAAAATAGAATCAGAACCATAAAATTGTATCAGGCTGAGTTTATTGATATGAGCCCTCTAAGTAGAGATTCTAGATTTAATATAGAAGCTCTCACAGTTTGAATGCATGGCTGAAGCATTTGTCCAAAGATGATCTACTGAAAAGGAGCTTGTGATGCCTGATATTCCTTAGCTTAGTGTTGATGAAGATATTTCTATGATTCAGAAAAGTTGCAGTGCTACAGTGGATATGCTGTGTAAAATCTAATTCTTCACAAAGGCCAAAAAATATATGCCCTTCACTAAACTTGTAATACACAAAATGGTGAAAATAGCACCAGCACTTTTGTAGGGCTTTGATGTTGCTCTTTCCTTGTGCCAGAACTTAGGTTTGGAGATGCTGCTGCTCAGTTGACTAGATTAAATGCAATGAGTTTCATTGGCCCTGAGATAGTAGGAGGTAGGTGGCAGCTCTGAATTATCAAAGGCAAGGTTATCATGGTTGTTGTAATGAGCAGCATAGACAAAACACTGTCCATAATAGCCTGACCTGTAATTGTCCAGACAGGCAATGTGAATTTTATAATGGCATGACTCATAAGGAATTTTAATACTGGCCAATCTATCATTGTGCTTCTAGGCTTAAAATAGATAAGAAGCCTGCTGAATTTTGATTTCATCTCTATTAAGTGGATAAATTCACAAACAAATAAAAGAAATGCAACACTGGATATTGGCAAAAGGAAATCCCAGTCCGTGAGTAAATTTCTAGACTGGTGCCAGTTTGCAGACTCAAATCCCTTTGAAAGAAAAAATGGCCAGTTGTCCTGAGAAAGAACTTTGATAAAATACCTAAAAGTTTTACTGTTAGCTTTTCCCCAGTTCTTTCCCAGAGTAAACTATGACCTTTTTCAAGGGCAATTATACACTGGGGAAAAGGAAACAGCCAGATTTTCCTGGGTCTATTCTGAATTAATCTTGATTCTGAGAAATCCCAATAAACATTGTACCCTTCCAGTTAAATGAGGCTGTATGGAAGTCAGGTGATTAATAGAGTTTTGCCTAAAATCTGAATCATCTGACTCACAGTAGGTCAGGTGGGTCTCTGAACTCATTCTGTGGTTCTTTCCCCAGTCTAAGAATATATAATTGGGATAGAAAAACTTAGAAGTTGGCATCCTCATACTGGTTCCTTGACCTGAGGAGTGAGTGCTATTATGGTTGGAAAGGCTAAATTGTAGTCTTTAGAGTTTAATCTGCCAAGGAAAATAGTGAATTAAAAACCAGTATGCATCCCTGAAGGAATTGCAAAATCTTGTGCCACCATCAAGAACTTGAAAAATTCAGGGGCATGTTTCCACCACATCTCCTTTAACTCTCTTATTTGACCAGTAAAGGAAACATATAGATTGTGGAGAATGACATTTGTCTATAGGAAACTCAATCAAGTAGTCACTATGAATGCAGTTTCTGTACTAGATGTGCTGCCTTAAGCATATTAACAGATCTGGCACATGTCTTGTACCTATTGATCTAGAAAATAACTTTTTCTCAATAAAGTTCATAAGGACCATCAGACACAATTTGCTTTCAGTTGGAAAGACCAGGAATATACCTTTACTATTTTACCTCAACAATTTGTTGACTCTTCTGCCCTACCTTATATCATAACTTGGAAGGTATCTTGACTGTCTCTTTTACAAAATATCTGTCAGAGCCTACCCAACATTTCTGATGGTTTCTGGTATGAAGGGAGTGTTGAATTAAGAAACATTAGAAAGATTTAAGACTGAGATAAAAACTTAGTGTCAAGAGGGCACTGAGTGAATACTCAGCTGTCCCAATTTTATTTCTGCTAGGTTTTTTTATATATATACCAAGTAAAGGGGAAGGGCAAGTACAGACAAATGTAAACACTTCTTCAGTTCTTAAACGTAAGACACCTGGAAACCATATCTTTGGCTAAAGCATCCTATATACAGCCTTGGTTGGGGAACAGGGTGAGACAAGCTCAGATTTTCTGACCTTGAGTAAAAATTGAAAACCAAAGGCTCCCACAAATACCACATTGGTGGACCATATAAATCACATTATGTTTATTGGGCCAAGTGACCAAAAAGTAGCAGCCACTTTAGCCTCATGAGTAACACACATGTCCATGTAAGAATGGGAAATAAATGCAACCAAAATTCAAGGACCTTCTACCTCAGTAAAATTCTTAGGTGTCCATCACTATTGGGTATTGTAACAGGTTTCTGGCCTGTGTTCCAGACCTATAGACCCACAGATCCACAGACCCACAGACCCATAGACCTGCAGACCTGCAGAAACACATAGACACTTACATTAATATTATGCTGATTGTCCTAGGGCCCAGGCATATAACTTGCTAACTCTTTACTCTTAGACTAACTCATCTTTCTTACCTTGTTCATCCATGAGGCTTGGTACCTTTTCTCAAAGCAGCATGTCAACTTCTTTACTATGAGTCTGATCATGTTGTCTCTCTGGCTTCTCTGTGGCATCTCTGCTCTGTTCTTCCTGTTCTCAGAGTTTTCTTAGTCTGGTAGCTCTACCCACACTTCCTGTCTGCCTTTGGCCAATCAGCATTTTATTAAACCAGTAAGCAGGATAATTATTTACAATGTAACAACATAATCCCACCACAGTGGGGTATGCTGAAAATTTTTTTTAGAGTAAAACATAAGTTATTGCACCTGGCCCCTCCCACCACCAAGAAAGAAGAACAGTGCTTACTGTGCCTATTTGGGTTCTGAAGACAGCACATTCCCTACTTGGATATGTTACTTGGCCCATATAAAAAGACACTCAAAGACCTGCTAGCTTTGTGGGGCACCTGGAACAAAAGAAAGATTTTTCAATAAGTTCGGGATTAGTACAATGTTTTATCACTTGGACAATAAGACCTAAGCTGCTCATTATGAGTTATAATGTAGGTTATGCACAACAGCAATCTATTATGAAATGAAAGTGGTATATAGACTAGATGCAAGAAGGTCCTGAAGGCACTAGCAAGCCACATGAAAGAGTTGCCCAAATGTCTATGGTTTCTACTCCCATTACAATTCTCATCTACTGCTAAGCATGAAGTTTCAGCCTCATGGGTTAACTCTATGAGTGATTAAGTTAGGAAGAGAAGACTAGGACCTAGTTTACTGCTGGTTCTTCATGTTATATAGACACCACCAAGAAGTAGACAGCTACATTCATCATCAAAACTTTCAGAAATGGCCCTGAAAGGACACTTTACAGTGGGTAGAACTTTAGGAAGCACACATGGTCATAAATTTTGTTTGGAAAGAGAAATGACTAGATATGTGATTGTTCATTGATTTATTATGTCCTATAGCCAATGGGTTGGTTGAATGGTCAGGAACTTGAAAAACATGATTAGAAAATTAGTGATAAAGACATCTGGGAAAGAAGCATATGTATAGATTTCTCTAAATGTGAAGGATGTGTAGATCTTTGTGTCCCAAGTAAATGCTTGTCAAAAGGTGATTTCGGTTGAAGAGGAGTTTATTAATCAACCAGATAAAAAGTCTTAGTTAGGGATTTTACTGTTGTGAAGAGACACCATGACCACAACAACTCTTTGAAAACAGATAGTTGGTATACATATAGTTTCAGATGTGCAGTTCATTATCAACATGATGGTGAGCATGATGTCATGCAGGCAGATGTGATACCAGCTACATCTTGACCAGAAGACAGCAGAAAGTCCACTGAAAGTTGCACTGAGTAAATCTTGAGCAAAATAGTCCTTAAAGCTCACCATAACAATGACACACTTTCTCCAACAAGGCCATACCTCCTATAAGTGTCACTCCCTTTTTGGAGCCCTTTTATTTCAAACTACCACATTCGATTCCCTGACCTGCAAAGGCTTGTAGCCATATCATAATACATAAACAAAAATGCATTGAGTCCAACTCCAAAAGTTACCATAGTCAACAACAGTCTCAAATTTGTTTAAAAGTTAAAAGTCCAAAGTCTCTGAACTATAATCACCTATAAAAAATCAAATTCAAAAAGCAAATCACATACTTCTAACATATAATGAAACAAGATATACATTACCATGGCAAAACACAGAGAAGGGAGCATAAACAGGAAACATTGGACAAAAGCAAGACCAAAAAACAGCTGAGCAAACTCAAATCTCTGCAGTTCTGAAATGTTTGATGTCAAAATGTTCTTCAGATCTCCAACTCTGTTCTTTGTTGACTGCAATACACTTTTTATTTCCCATGGGCTGTTTCCACTCCCTATTGATAGCTTTCCTAAGTAGATATTCCAAAATTCTGGCATCTCTAACATCTTGGATTCTCCAAGGCAATTCAGACTTTCATCTCACAGTTTCACAAAATGGCCTCTCCACTATGCTTCCGTTCAGGACATCCCTGACACATGCATGGCTTTAGATTTGTTTTGTTTTGTTTTGTTTTTTGGCATGGTCACAAATTTCATAATCAACCAGTTTCTTCTACCCTTAATTCTAACATAAGAACCTCATGGCTGAAGCTGCCGAGTCTTCCTGTTTATTTGGCCTGAATAAGGGCCCTTCATGCTATTATATCCTCACCAGCTTTTTGTCGGTCATTCTCTAAGCTTAGCTGCCCTGAAACTTATTCTGTAGACCAGGCTGCCTCACATTCAGAGATCCACCATTCTCTGCCTTCCCAATGCTAAAATTAAAGGTATACCTCATCACATACAGTTCTAAACTTTTCTTTAGTTTCCTTCTATAAATTAAGACTTTTCTGGGTGGGATCTTGCTCTGAGGTGACTACTTCCTTTATTTCCTTTCCTTGACCACAGGATTAAGCAATTAAGTTTCATTCTACTTCCTGATGCTCCTTTTCTCCTCAAAATTTAATTTTTGCTATTTATCATGCTCAGCTGTCTACTTTTTGTTAGGTATCTTCATCAAAGTTACCACTAATATCCACACAAAAGTGTCTATAATAAACTGTTTTAAATTTTTTTGCCAGTGGAATGGACTCAAAACTCTTTACTTTAGCCTCAAGCAGACTCTTCAGATGGGCAAAAGGCAGTCAATTTCACCACCAAAATATCTTAAGCCTGATCTCCAAGGAACATATTAAATTCTTCTTTTCTGAAATCTCTTGACTGTACACCTCTTAGCACCTTTGGCTTCCATGCTTCTACCAATATGGTCCCTTATGCAGTGCTTAAAGTATTTTATTGCCTACCAACCCTAAAAATCTTAAGTTTAAATTTCTCTAAACACATGTACAGTCCTATCACATAATACCTCAATCTCTGTTACCAACTTCTGTCTTAGTTTGGATTTTTCTTTTTTGCTATAAAAACATATTATGACCACAGCAACTCTCATAAAAACATTTAATTTGGGTAACACTCTTACAGTTTCAGAGATTTAGTCTATTTTCAACATGACAAGGAACATGGCATCATGCAGGTAGATGTGGTACCAGCTACATCTTGACCAGAAGACATCAGTAGGTCCACTGAAATGCACACTGAGGGAAGCTTGAGAAAAACGGATCTTACCCCCCACATCCCCAACAGTGATAAAGTTTCTCCATCAAGGTCCCACATCCTAATAGTGCCACTCTATTTGGGGAGTCATTATATTTCAAACCACCACCTAGGATGACCCATTCTATGGGCAATTAGCCATAAGCCTCTTTCTCCAGCCATCCTTGTTATTTCCAAATAGACAATGCATGAAGTAGGCAAAGTGGTCAAAATGGGGAGTTATGCACAGGCTTGGGCTGCCAACTCGCCAAGGCTGACTGCATTACCAGATATACCAAAAGCAGAGACCAACACTGAGCCTCAGATATTATACCATTCTTCAGGGTGACTAGTAAAGGATCTGGTGGCAAGGTAGATAATATTAGATAATTTCCTCCATGAAAAGGGCATTGTTTTTTCTTACTGAAGTAGATATTTATTTTGTCATAGAATTTTCCTGCCTGAATGTAATGCTTCTACCAAAACCACCATCCATGGATTTACAGAATGCTTTATTCACTATTATACTATTCCACACAGTATTGCTTCTATTGATGAACTTACTTCATAGTAAGAGAAGTGTGACAGTGGGTCAAGGATCATGGAATCTACTGGTCTTTCCATGTTCCCCACAATCCTGCAGAGGGTAGCCTAATTGAAGTATGAAATGGCAATTTGAAGACACAGTTACAGTTTCAATTAAATATCAGAAACCTGAATAGCTGAGACAGGGATCTTTAGAAAGCAGTGTATGCTTTGAATCAGCACCCATTATATGGTATGCTTTCTCCCATAGCCAGGATCCACAGATCCAGAAGTCAAGGGATAGAAAGGGAATATATGACACTCACTATCACTCCTAGTGACTCATTAGGAAACATGTTTCTTCCTATTCCTAAGACTTTAATTCTTTTGACTTGGAAGTTTTGGTTCTTGGTTGCAGATTGCTCCTGCTAGGAGCCACAACAAACAGTGTATTAAACTGGAAGCTCAGACATACCCCTAGCCACGCTGATCTTCTGATGCCTTTAAGTCAACAATCTACAAAATGAGTAACAGTGTTAGGAGAGAAGATTGATCCAGATAATCATGGAAATTGGAAATTTTTTCCACAATGGAGGTAAGAAAGGTTGTATGTTGAGTGTAGAAGATCTTTTAGAGCACATCTTGGTGTTACCATGTCCTGTGCTTGAAGTTAATGGAAAATTGTAAAAATCTAATCTAAGAAGAATGGCAAAAAGCATCAGGAGTGAAGGTATGTGTGATTCCTCAAGGAAAAGGGTCAAGACCTGCAGAGGTGATTTCCAAGGGTGAAGAAAATACTGAATGGGCAGTAGAGAACAGTAGTTACAAATGTAAGCTGAGTACACATTACCGGTTACAGAAATGGGAATTATAATTGACACAAGTCATTCTGCAACATTTTGTTAAGAATGTCATTATACATATATTTGTGTTTTCTTTCCTCTGTTTATTATGTGATATAACATCAATTAAGATCAATGGTTATCATACTTAAGTTTGAAATGCCAAAAAAGTCCCTGAATAAACATTGTCACATAGTCTAAATTTTCAATGTGTTTGTTGTTATATGAGAGACAGTTATATAATGTCAGATATTTTCGTGACCTGTTTAAATAAGTAATGTGTTTATGATTGTTTATGCAATACTGTCTCAGCTGCAGTTTCTATTGCTAAGATGAAAGACCATGACAAAAGGCAAGTTTGAATAGCAAGAATTTATTTAGCTTTTGCTTCCACATCAGTATTCATCGACAGAGGAACTCAGGAGAAGAACTCAAACAAGTAGAAACCTGGAAAACGGAGCTGACACAGGGGCCACGGAAGGATGCTGCTTACTGGATTGCTTCTCATAGCGTGCTGAGCCTGCTTTTTTCTAGCACTTGAGACGACCAGTGCAGGGATGGCACCACCCACAATGAGCTGTACATTCTGCCATCAAGTACTAATTAAGAAAGTGCTGTAAAGCTAGATGTTATAGAAGCATCCTTTCCTTTGAGAGTCTCTTCTTTCAGAATACTCTGGTTGTGTCATGTTGACATAACCCTATCCAATGGAGATACTGAAGTTATGGTTAGGCATTTTTTTAATTGAGAAATTAATTACAACATAAGGAAATATGATTATGTGTTAAATTGGCAAGAGTGAACTTGTGATGACTATCATTGTTATCAGCCTGACTACATCTGGAATTAACTAAAATTAAAAGTGGAGGGGCACATCTTAGCTTGTGGTGGTAAAACACACCTTTAATCCAAATCTTTGGAGGTAGACAGTGTGGTGATATATTTTATTTTATATTTAATAAAATCAGTCTGGAATATCAGAGAACAGAATACCCTCGGTCAAGCCATGAAGGTATGAAAATGATGACTCATGCCTTTAATCCCATTGCTTAGGAGACAGAGATCTTTCTGTATTTCTGTGAGTTCACAGCCTAACTGCCAAACAGTAGTAGCTCACGCCTTTAATTCTAGCTCGAGAATTATGATGCAAAGTTGAACAATAAGTGAAACAACTGAGCAGGGAAAATATTTAAGGCAGAGGGAAAGCTTTCTATAGAAGTGACCATCAAGGCTGAAGACTCATAAAGATAGCATTTGTCTGTTCAGGCTGAGAAGTTGACTGAGATAGAATTAAACGTGTTCTGGTTCCTTTTTCTCTATAATATTCTAGCTTTTCCCCCAATATCTAGCACTAGGTTTTCATTAAATATCAACTAGAATTTGTGCAATATTTGGCACTCAACTTTTGGGTGTGAATGCAGAAAAAAAAGTCTGTTTTCCAGGCAGAGGAATAATTACAGGCAACATAGGCTTTCTGTTAAGAAACCGGATAATTTGTTAAAAACCTTAAATGAAGGCAAGGATTTAAATAGTCAAAGCGAATTGTAAGCTTTATCAGAAAAACAGGATTCTTTTTCATGTTTTACAGGATAGACCAATTTCTGGAGCCACTACATTTTATATTGATGCAAAAAAAATCAGAAAAAGCAGGTTACAAAACAGAAGATGTAAGCAAAGTGGCTCAAAGCTCTTATAATTCTGTTCAAATGTCAGAATTATATGCTATTATGATGGTATTAATGGATTTTACAGAACCTCTATATATACTCACTGACTTTCAGTATGCAGAAAGAGGTGGTTTACACATTGAGAATGCACATTTTATTAATAACTGGTCATAAAGCAAACATCAATAGATACAAAACAATAGAAATAATCCCTTGTATCATATCAGACCACCAGGGCCTAATATTAGAATTCAACAACATTAAAAATCACAGAAAGCCTACAAACTCATAGAAACTAAACATCACTCAACTGAACCACCTCTGAGTCAAGGAAGAAATTAAAAAAGAAATCAAAGTCTTCATAGAATTTAACACAAATGAATCCACAATGTACCCAAACTTATGGGACACAATGAAAGCAGTCTTAAGAGGAAAATTCACAGTACTAGATACCTATATGAAAAACCTAGAGAAATACCACACTAGAGAACTAATAGCGCATCTGAAAACATTAGAACAATTAGAAGCAAACTTACCTAGAAGGAGTAGATGGCAGGAAATAATCAAACTTAGAGCTGAAATCAATAAAATTGAAACAAAAAGAACAATACAAAGAATCAATGAATCAATAATGAGTCCAAATTAAATTCATTGTTTATTCTGCAATAGGAAACAATCAGGAATCTGAATCATCCCTTCTATATAATTCACATCAGATCCCATACAGGTTTACCAGGCCCTGTAGCACAAGGTAATGATAAAATAATAAATTATTAATAGGGAAAAGTGCTAAAAGCCTCAGGGTTTTATTTTTAAAAACACATCAATAGCAAACATTTAAAAATGATTTTTCAAACATTGAAAACAAGCCAAAGAATTGCAAAAAAAAAAGTCCCAACTGTTTCTTCTTCAACCAAACTCCATTACAAGCAGGAAGTAATCATACTAAAGTTATACATAGAAATTAAACAGAATTTGGAAAATTGAAATATGCATGTCATATAATAGATATATTTTCAAGATTTCAATGGGCAATTTCTTTAAATTCAGAAAGATTTATTGATACTTTAATCACACATTTGCTAAAAGTTATGGTCATCATGCGAATACCTGTACAAATTAAGAAGGGCAATGCTCAATCATATATCTTGAGTAAAATGAAATATTTTTCGCTTATTATAATATGAAGCATATTACAAGTTTACCATACAATCTTACAAAGCAAGCAGTCATAGAGAGACCAAATCAAATTCTAAAGGATATACTACATAAACAGGAAGGAATAACAAAGTCCCCCAGAAACAGACTTCATAATGGTTTATTAACCTTGAATTTTCTCAATGCTAATGAGAAAGAAACAAAATCTGGCTCTACATTTTCACAAAATACTAACTAGAATTTGTGCAATAGGGAAGAGCTGTCTTTCTTCCAAGCCATGTCTTCTGCTTGAATGTAGAAGAATTTTTTGATCTTTGCCTTGATTGTTTTTACCTTGATTGCAAGTTCATTCTTTCACTGGCATTAGAGCCAACTTCTTCAGGATTCTAATGTATACTAAAGACTATCTGATATATCCAGCTTTATGGACTGAACAACTATTAGATTCTTGGGCTTTTCATTATTAGGCAGTCATTGTTAAATTACCTGAACCACAACTTGTAAATCATTCTAATAAATAACAAACACACATACATTAATTTATAGATTTATTTATTCTAGAAATTTGTTGCTCCAGAGAACCCTTACAAATATACCACCTACACTGCTGTTTTTCCCTAATTTGATTTTTCATGGCTTGCTCAGCCTGCTTTTTTATACAACCCAGAACCTCATGCCAAGGGTGTCCCAAAACACTGGGCTCTCATATATCAATCATTAATCAAGAGAAAGCTCCACATTCTTGCTTATAAAACAACCTGATGGAGGCAAATTCTCATTTGGAATTCCCTCTTCTCAATTACACATAGCTTGTGTTAGTTCGGCAGTATCTGAAAATTAGCAGCATCTAACACAGTTTACATGAAATTTTGTATATATGTTAGAACCTAAAATGCTGTTTAACACAATGGCCCACTTCCAGAGAAAAGATCTGCATTGTTTCTGTCTAGAACATGATGTGGTTATCTATTTTTAGCAGCAGAAAGTACCTTTTAATACAACAAGAATGTACCTGGGGCTTTTAGAAAGCTTGCTTTTATTTCAATAAAACCACTGTGAAATGTAAGGGGGGTTATATTTTCCACCCTCCCTGCTTTTAGAGACTGGCTGTCCAATTAGCCAAGAGTGAAGATCAGGAGATTTGCTCCCTAGAGGTTCAGGTATCTGGCACCTCTCCTTCAGTTACCTACATTTCAGGACCAAGAGGCTCAGGGCATAAGGCAACTTCCTCCCAAGCTCTGTTCAATAGCTTCCTGTAAAAATTATGACTTCATGACTGTAAAAACAAGAGACAACAGCACCTCACATTTTACCCTCCTACATTTATTCACCTTTAAGGCTTCATACTTCAATACTAAAGTTATTCACAAACAAACGAGAGAGAGAGAGGAGAGCTTTTCTTAATATTCTGTTTTCTTCTGCATTTAAAACCAAATGTTGTGAAAGTCTAAGGACACCTTTCCCAGCTTAACACCACATACCTAAACAGTGTATTATTTTAAAAGATAATTTCTTCTCCTAATATTCAGCTTTCTGTATAAGTATTTTTAGACAACCAAAACATGTACTTTAAAACTTAGAATAAAAACAAATATTCCTTTGCTCTTGATTTTTATGAACTTACCTTTTCACTAAACTAATGAAGTAAAAGAGTGAGGTTTACCAAGAGTGAAAATATTAGTTTTGTATATAAAAAATATGATGCTAATTATAATGATAAGAAGAAAAAACACTTGAAAATGATAAAAATCTAAGTGGCTATGTGAAAGCTATATTCCTGTGAAAATTTGGAAATGGGAGCTATAAATGTGGACAGTAAGATACGTTTCTAAGGAGGAATACCATTAAATAAATAAATTGAAGAGATAAAATCTAAGCAGGCAAACAAGAATTAAGAGCATCTTTCAAAAGTTATAAAGGGAAATAGAAAACTATTATTTTATAGTGCCAGAGGAGGTTGTATTGCTACAATTTTAAAAGTCAGAAAGTATGGATAACAATTTTTATGATGCCAGTCCCCTATAAAATGTTCTACCAGTTCCTCAAATTGTGTTAAGATAGAACATAATAAAATATAATAAGTTAAGATTATTTAGCACCATTTTCACATTTACTCTATAGTTTTGATCTACACTGTATGCTAACATTCTCTATTATTCATTTCAAAACATATACAATGAACTATGATATCAATGATATAAAGGCAAATAAAAATATAATCCAGGCAATAAAGATGTTTTAACTACAACATGTTCTACATGATATGAAATAGATTTAGAAATGACTCTAAGAATTAAATTGTACCATTTTAATTTCAGTGTTCTAACTCTTCAGTGTTCTAACACACCTAATAAATCAAATGTAAACTTCAATTTGTGTAAAATTACAGAAATACTTCTGTTCATCACAACTGGAAGAACATTTATTATATCCTAAGTGTTTATAATTAGTTTAATATGTCATACTTTCATAGTATAAGTTACCTTATGAACCCAAAGTAAGTTGTGTTCTATTAATTTAATCTTCAAATAAAAAGAATTGTTGTTGGAAAAATGGCTTGCTGCTTAAAGTACTCATCAGACAGAATAAAGAATAGAGTTAGGTCCACAGATCATTGTAGGAGTTCAGCATGGGGGACTCCTTATAATCTTGCATGGTGGGTAAATACAGGGAAGTCTCAGATCAAAATGGCTAGCAAGATCAGCCATATCAAACAGTTCTAATTTCACTGAAAGATGCTACCTTAATCAATAATGTAGAACAATGAAAGATAAGTCCAGATATCAACCTCAGATCTCCACATGCACTAATGAATGTGTGGTGATTCACATGTGAAAATGTATATACAATAAACAGACAAGCACACAGACAATAAAAAAGAATTAATTCAAATTTGTGTGCACTTTTAGAATACTTTAAAGCTTAACAAAAATCATTAAATCTTTCGTGTTTGAGTTTTAATTTTTACACAGAATATTCATCACCAAACCAGTCTCCTTGCTCTTTAATTCTGTGATGCCAAGTTATTGACATCCTGTGAGTTGGAACAGGGATATCTGCACAGGAGAAAAGAAAGCATACAATTTCATTGCATACTGGGAAACACCTGCTTCATCTGTGTGAGAGCATGCCAGATTTCACACACTTCTCATCTATGCAATTAATTCCATATGAAATTACTTGCTCCTCACACAGTTATTTGAATTTCAATGTGACACTAATTTTAGATAAAATTTGAAAATTCTCTAATATTAGTAGAAAAAAAGTAATACAAGGAAATTAAACTGATTTTATCATGTGTAACTTTCCCTGGAACTTTAGTAAGATGGATTTTAATAACTGTATATTAATAATTGGTGTGATTCACAGAAAACTGGAGAATGAATGTAAATGATTAACAAAGTTCAAAGCCATAATCTGTTAAACACTAAGATAAAAAAAAGAGCGAAAAATAAATCATGATGTAAGTGACATGTGGAAAGTTCTGTAAGCATTCTGTAAGCATTAGTTAAAGTGGTAATTTGTGAAGCAGCATATTGGGTGCTGCCTTGTATTCTTGAAAGGGAATTTTCTTGGTGGATGATTGTTATCAAGTAATAGTGAAATAAATCCACTGGGTGGGTCCAAAGGAAACTAGAAATAATAAATGAGAAAGACATCGTTAATTGCTAATTTCTTGTCTCAAGCCAAGATAAAAATGTAGAACTAGGAGAAATTAGGTGAAGATAAAAATGGCAGAGATGTTAAGCCATTGTACATTCACATGACATCCTATTATTTATTAAAATATTACTGGGAAAAAGAATATGAGAAATAATATGAGATTATACACTAATACTCTCTTAACACGTGGACCTAGGAAGCAAGAATTACCCAAGAAGCCAGGAGAATCCAGAGATTGGAGACATGGAATGCTTTGCATGGAAATGCTATTTTATTTATTTCACATTATTCAAAATCTCTGTTTGTAGCTTTGGCCCTTTGAATACTACTGATACTATGAATTAATAGAAGTGAAGTTATGAGTCTTCCTTAATGATAATATGTAATGACAGGAAGTGAAATTGAAAGGGGAAATGTATTTAAATGAGCTTAGCATTAGTGAGTGTGATCTATTAAAAAATATACAGAAAAAATAGCCTGTAGCTGCAGTCCCATTTATTGAGGCAAATATGACTTTTGCAAGAGATAATATATTCTACTTAACAAGGGATTCCTTTGAAAACTTAGGTATCTTAGTTTTAGTCGTTCTGGGATAGATAACATTATCAATCCCCTACTGGGAACTAAGAGGGTATTTTAACCTCTTGGAAAGCTTGAGGCTGTCATTGTTTCTTCTTGCTCAACTTAGCATGACATACACTGAGATAGGTTTCTGTAACTTGAGGAATATTTAAGCTGTTAATACTTTTGTTTTTGTTTACACCCCAAATACTTGTAGATCATATAAAACAGAAAAAAATCCGATCAATTACTTCCATTTCCATGACTGGTGTCTGTCTCATTTCCTTTCCAGAGTGTTTTTGTTGGTTGCCAAGCCACTTGGCTATTTCCTTTCTGTCATTTGATTCCCAATATTGAGTCCTCCCTTCAGGGAGTGTTTTGAGCATGCAAAGCATTTAAAACATCAGAGCAGGGATCTGACTTTTAGACAGTTACTTAGCTTTGCTTTAATTTTCCTTTTATTTTCACTGACAGTAAAATTTTCAAGAGAGTACAATCAAGATAGCATATTAATAGAAATAGTGTTCATATAAGCTTGAACATAAATGATAATAATAATAATAAGGATCTTGCGTATCAAGGCATTCCACACAGAAGAGGACAGCACAATAAATAAACTCTTCATCTGTCACACGATAAATCAAGCAAAATTGCGGTAACAAAAACATAACTTTATAAATGGTCATATGCTAAAAATACAAGCAAAACCATGAAAGCATGCACAAGAGACAAAAGCTAGAAGTGAATAATTACAGCCAAAAATGACAATGCAGTTGATACAAATGTTCAAGTATTATGAAAAGATAGGGAGAGATTCAAAAAGGAGTTTCAGATAAATCAATTCTGTTTACTGCTCTGGGGGGAGGGGAGAGGAACGAGGTACTGATATATCTGCCTTTGTCCATTAGCACTCCATGCTGGTATCATACATAGTGTTACTCATTTAGAATACAGATTCCACTTCCTTAGAACTTATTTCATATTGCAAGGATCAAATCAGATTCACTGTTTAGTTTAAATTATAATTAGACATTTTGCTACTGGAAAAAATATTCACAAGAGCAAGTCAGCGTGACGCCCTACAATTACAAAAACCACTTCCAGGCCACATGGATGAACACATCATTGCTATGAAGAATTCTCATGTCATTGCCTTCCCATAAACACCTTCTGATGCTTCTAGATCTAAAACAGGTTTACACCATTCCTCTATTTAGCTGTAAGAAGTGATCTATCATAGCTAACAGAAAGCAGTGAGAATAGGAATCATAAAATTGCTTAATGTTTCTAACATTGCCTATGTTTTTGTAAATATTGTAAAGAAAGTTGCATTGCTTAATAAAACTAAGAATTATTTAATGCATTAAAGGAGTTGTCCATACAGCATATTAATTTTGCCCCAACTTAACTAATCTAAGCAATACCTTTGGTTGAAAAGGAGATAGATTCAAATAGTGGCTAGTTTCTGCATGATTAGGAAAAACATGTTTGTCATGGGAGTAAAAAAATAAAATTTGTCTGTTAAATTACACATAAATATAAGGTACAAATGTATTTTTAAAATACAGATTAAAATAATCACACTTGCATCGTGTACATACGAAAATACAGTATTTAATATTCAATATACACAGACACATTTATGATAAATGCAACTATTTGGCAATGCCAGTTTTTTTTGGGGGGGGGGATTTTCCCTGTCCCCTAATTCCACACACATGGAAACATAGAGACTCATCTAAAGTTCCCTAGCTCTGGCGGACATCTTGAAGCAGTTTGTTGATCTCAGCCACAAGCTCACTGGCATCCATGAGTTCGTGTTTCCCATCACTGAGATGGTTGAGCACATTGTCAAAATCATCTTCTTCATAGTTTTCAGGGATCTCCTCCATGGCTGGCAACCACTTAGAAGAAGGCTGCACACTGGAGTGAGTTCCCAGAGGGGTTCCAGAGCTGCTGGTGGGGTTCTGAAAATGTGTGGTGGCTGCCCAGGCCGCAACCCCTTGTGGGTAACCCCCAGTTTTGGCCTGGGCTGGACCCTTCCGACGTTCCAGGGAGTTAGATCTGTCCACTTCACTGCATTCAGAATACGTATCTAGGGATGCAGGGAGGAGCCGCTGGAATACACTGCTCATTTCTGATAGCAGAGATGATGTGCTGGAGTCTCCCGAATCCTCATCACTGGGCGAGTCCTTCCCAAAGGTGGAAAAACTCTTTTTTTTCTCTCCAGATTCTGCAGAGTGGTTATCATCATCAAGACCCTGATGTGAGAGCTGTTGCTGCGTCTGCGCCGGGAATTCTTCTCCAGGGATGAACATATTGCTCCTATAGTCAGAAGATGGTGAGGTCAGCGGGGGCATCCAGCACTGGTCAGAGTGGCCCAGGACCCTGCACTCCTCTGTGCAAAGCCTCATTGCTGGAAACAAAACCAGGAGGGTTTGTTATTATACATGGCATCAATCAAAGCCAGGGGAGTGCCATTTTATTGCTAACAATACAAGTGGAAGGGTTTTCTTGTATAGTACATGATGCTAACCTGGTCATTAGACACACTGGATAGACTACGGTCACTACTTTTTATTTATATGTTGGCTCTATGGACCAGTTTTCTTGCTTGCTGTTACACCCATTCATTCATTTAAAGGAAGGGAATAATCATTTTTAGTAGTCTACTGTGAACATAATAAATCAGGTCATTATTTTTACATATTATTTGAACATGGAAGTGAGACCTGTATATACTATCTGCCTCTCATCCTGAACAGGCCTGGAATTGTTCATTTATACATGAGCATAGTCAACAAGACAAAGCCTGGGTAATCAAACAAAAGATGAACATAAGCTACACAGTGACAACAGCTAGAAGCAGACTTTAAGGCAAGATCTTTAGTTTAGAATAACACAGGGTAACCTCTCCAATGTATCTTTTCTAATTTTCTTGATAATATGGACCCTTGACCTGCTTTTTATTTAAATAGAGGCACTTAGGATATTAGCTCTCCAGTTATTGAACTTATCAGTCTCTCTTAAGGGTTTTTTACATTATTTACTGGCAATTTATTATTTATTTATACATTATTTACTAATATTAACTAGTAATTTCTTATTAATTATTTATACATTATTTACTAATTAAACTAGCAATGCAAGGTGCTCTTAAATACTATCTTAGATATCCTGAGTTGTCCTGTTACAAGGTCTATATTTCAAGGTTTGAAATACATTAATGTTTAATTACATGGGAAAGTCATCAAATGCTGAAGAATATGAAAAGTAAATTCTTAATTCTCCCATATGTTGTAGTTGTCTAGTGGGATGTGATGGCTGCATAGATTCATAAAAACTGATGTGTGAAGATATGCAAAAATATATTCCCTAGAACAACCATTTATTTCATGGAAAACTTGATCTTTTCAATATCTTTAGATTTTAAGACAAAAAGAAAAACCCAGAATTTCAGAAATTTTAAAGTCACCCTTGTATCTCAAAGAAAACAGAATTGATTCTAACCCTAAGGCTATCTATGTTCCACAGTGATTCTGTGGAGGTAACTGCTGAGAATGGATTCCAGCTTTGTCATTGGGGAAATTATAACATGCCACACTGCTTGCTAGGGGAAGCAAATCACCTACTGTGTGTATAATACACTCTCTATAGGCTGGTAGAGGAGCTGTATAGAAATTGTGGCCATGATAGTTCCTGGATGGAAAAAGTAAGCAGAAAGGGATAAATAATGACCTTGAATTATGTCCAGGAAGCCACTGCCCTTTATCACTGATCATGCTAATCCTGATGTTTAGCTCCCTCTCAAACTCCAGGCTTAATTTTTTTTTTAAGATGGAAAGATTGAGTAACAAAAATAAAAACAAGTGCTGTAAAAGAGTGGGTTGCATTATACGAATCCAGAAATTTTAAAAGACTTAAAAAAAATAGGAAAAGTATAAGAATTGAGGCAAGGAATCTTTGTTTATAGAAGACTGATTGTGTCATTATGCTGTAAAGAAAGATTTAACCAAACAAACCATGGTTATTTAAATAAAACATAGTAGATGATCAACTTCAGGTATTGTGCCACATGAAAGTGTTTGATAGCTCTTGATTTAATCCATTCAGTGGAAAAAAACAGTAAAGAGATATAACAGCACGTAGGTTTCCTCAGCACAGAACTACCACAGTGGTAATACCCTCACCCCCGGCCCCAGCTTTGACCTCAGAGTCTCTGAACATGGAAAGGAGACCTGTGTATATTATCTGCCTCCTGTCCTGATGGAAAGAAGGAGAACAGACCTCCTATTGCCATTCTGGCCCCAAACTCTGGGGCTTTAGCTTGAGGAAAACTTCTTTGCTGCACTGCCTCACTTGGCTTTGACTTTTTAAAATAAGGACAAAATATTACCTGGGATTCTATCTTGACCATATACAAGCTTTCTCAAAACCCAAACACAATGAACTTGTAACCATATGATCCATGTGACAAAGGCAAACATATTAGGAATAATTGTGAAGCAGGGAATGGCATTAATAGCACAAGAGGTAAGTGAGAATGTAATTATATAATAATCAATTAACTTATAGTGTAAAGATGGGCTGGAAAGATTTCTCAACTGGTAGAGCACTTGCTTCACAATGACATGGGCAGGACCTAGGAGTCTCAGAATCCACGGGCATGGCAAATAAATGTGATGGTTCACCTGTAACTCCTTCCTGCCTTGGATAGTTGAGACAAGGTATCTCCAGAACAAGCTGGCTACCTAGAGTACTGACATCCAGGAAATTTGGGTTTAATTGTGAGGTCCCACCTCAATGAATAAAATTGAAGAGCTATTGAGGATTAGTGTGAGCATCATCACAAGATGCTACATGCATGGATACCCACACACATGCATATATATATATATACTCATATACATGTAAATATACAAAGACTCAATGTACAGCGCAATGTTAATGAAAATAGAAAAAATTCTGAAGGCAGATTAATGGAAAGGATAGCAAAAATGAGGCAATTGAAAGAAAGGGGAAAGTTGAAGGAAAAGGGGAATCTAAGAGGACCAAAGAAAATTATGTTTATTGTGATAGATGTTCTAATCTCAACTCTAACCCTTGAGACTTAACTACTTGCCAGTGTATGTGTGGCTCATTGATGAAAAAGTTCCATGCCATATTCAAGGATCAAAAAAAGCAGAGCAATGGTCATCTTTTCTGCTGTCCTTAGGAATATTTAAAACCTCTCTCCAGTGAGTTTTTGTGGTGATAGGGACAGGTAGAAACAGAAGCTCTTCTGTGCCAATACATGACTGTGAATTTTATTAGCATCCTCTACCTTCCAAGTAGGGTGAAAAGCAGTACAATGAGTGTAAGAAAGAGCTTCAACCAAGTCATTAGCTAGGGAGTGACTAGTAGGATATCCCTGAGGATTCCATCATCAAATATGGGCTGTTTCAGTGCCTGGTTATCTAAAGGACTGAAAGCTAGTTCTATGCAGCATATAAACAAACAGTATTATGACACCCAAGGAAAGCAGTAAATGAGAATATTCTTGGAATATGATAAGAAAGGAAAAGAAGTGGATATGAATGCTGCTGGTTTCTTAAAAAAAAAACAGAGCAAATTTGAAAGAAACAGGTGAGCAGCATCAGATACACAAAGTGTAGAAAAGGTAGATTTTCATGTAGGAAAGACAGTGTGCACAAAGTGTTGGTGTGCTACAAGAAGAGAAGCCTCTGTGCCTCCTATAAAGGATTCAAAACTGACAAAATTGAGAAGTGTCTGAGAGTACATTTCATTGGACTTTGAGTACAAAAATAATAGTTACTGTCAGTGTTGCTGAGCAACCAGAGTTAAGAATTGACTTTGAGCCAAAAAAAAAAAAAAAAAAAAAAAAAAAAAAAAAAAAAAAAAAAAAAAAAAAAAAAAAAAAAAAAAAAAAAAAAAAAAAAAAAAAAAAAAAAAAAAAAAAAAAAAAAAAAAAAAAAAAAAAAAAAAA
>PVIH01017888.1:15726-40417 GCA_004025045.1 Sigmodon hispidus | reverse complement strand
AGCGAGACTCTCTGCCTTCGAAGTTGTTCTCCTCTACGTCACTCATGTCGGCCAGGAGCTCCCGACAACTAGATAAGAGACAAGTCTAGTCACCCCGCTGTTCTGGGGAGGAGAAGGAGGAGGAGGAGGAAGGCGACGGCGACAACGGCCGGCCGGAGCGCTCCACTCCCACAAGCTCGCACGCTTAGGCAAAATGGCCTTTAAACATGTTTTCAATTATTAAATTCAAAAATCTGTGCTATACTAAAGAATTAAAGAATAAGTCTCTCAAATCAATTAAGTCCAGTTTATTTTGGTCAACGGCTCTTGGGTGTTGGGCTTGCCCTAGAGAATGGTCAATGCACCAGAGGTCACATCATTAAAAAAAACTGGCTTCCTCTCTCCCAGTAGCTATCAAATGCCTATAGCTACCCAGATAGGTATGGGACTTCATGCTTTCCACTCTACTCTTATTCTGGTCCATCTAGTGTTTGTGTAGGTCTTATGCATGCTGTCATGGTGTCTGTGAGTTTAGAGATCAACTACCCTGTTGTGTGCAGAAAACATCATTTCATTGGAAGACATTATAATCTCTGGCTCTTAAAATATTTCCACCTGTAATTTCTTGAAGTCCCTGAGCTTTGAAGTGAAGGGTATGATATAGAGATCCCATTTAGGATTAAGCATCTTAAAGTCCCTTATTCTCTTCATGTTTACAAGTTGTGGGTCTTTGTGTTATTTGCCATGTACTGAAAGAAGCTTCCATAATGAGGGTGAAGAATGGACTGATCCAGGAGTAGTTATAATATTATGTTCATTTAGTGGAATAACAGTGGTCAGTTTCCCCCTAAGGCCTATAACCTATCTGGCCACAGGTTCTTGGCCTTAACAGTGCCAGGTTGGGTTCTATCTCATAGAGTGGGTCTTAAAGCATAAAGTGGTTGGTTATTCTCATAACAGGTGGGCCATCATTTTTTAAGCTTGCAAGATTCACAACAGGGTAAGACTGATGGCTACTTTTCTCTGGTAGCATGCCTAACATCTTACAGAAGTATGAAAAATAGCCAGTAGGGATGAAACTTTCATGTTAGTATCAGCTTGAGTTATCTATGTTCTATGATTTAAGTATGTGTTATCTTCAGTAATAAGGTCTTACTGTCAACTTCTGGTGGGTAAGCAAGAACAATGGTAATAGCCTGAAATGTTTTGGCATCATTGGACCTCACTGTCTAACAACTCAAAAAGAAGTAAAACATTATTAGTGATGGAGTGTTTTTGGTAGAATGTGGTATTTAATTTGATATTATCTCCTTCTTTTATAGTTTGGATGAGGATGGCCCCTGTAGGCACATATATTTGAATGCTGGGTCTCTAGTTTGGAGAACTGTTTGAGAAGCATTAAGAGGTGTGGTCTTGCTGGAGGAGATATGTCACTGGTGGTGGGCTTTGAGATCTCAAAAGCTGAAGTCATCCCCAGTTAGCTCTCTCTCTCTCTCTCTGTCTCTCTGTCTCTCTGTCTCTGTCTCTCTGTCTCTGTCTCTGTCTCTGTCTCTGTCTCTGTCTCTCTCTCTCTCTCTCTCTCTCTCTCTCTCTCTCTCTCTCTCTCTGCCTCATGCTTATTGATCAGGATTGGAAGCTCTCAGCTATTCTCCAGCACCATGCCTGTCTGCATGCTGTCTACCATAATGGCTATGGGCTCATCCTATGAAACACAAGCCTTCAATAGACTCTTTCTTCTGAAAGTTACTGTCTTAGTTATTGCTGTGAAATGACTGACCAAGACAACTATTATAAAAGAAAGTATTTAATTGAGGACTTGCTTACAGTTTCATCTACCAGGGACTAAGTGTGGAAATATATGAGTTTATGGGGATCATTTTCATTCAAGTCACTGTAGTTGCCTTGGTCATTTATATATTATTAGGAGTGAGAAAATGAGTAACTCCATAACTTTGTAAAAATGCAGGTGTTTGAATACAGAAAAACATTAAAATTAGAAGTTATATTGGGTCCAGTTTAAAAGATTCTCCAGCAATTAAACTTAGTATCTACTGTTTTAAGTAGTAGGCTACTGTTAGCCATCTATGATTTCTAGACACTCTTATGATACTACTAATTTGAAGATTTTTCTTTTGTTTAAAGTAATCTACTAAGAGGAATTACATATAACTTGTATTATACTACTTTTTCTACAGTAAATATTTCATGTGACAATTCATGAAGAAAATTTGTAGATGAAAGTGGAATACCTTGTTCATTTGCTAAGAATAAAGTCTAAAAATAATTAAAAATTAAGCATGCCTTATTAGCTACCAGCATTAGTAGTAGTATTGCTTTGCAATAAAACTACTTGTTATAAGAGATGTGTGGGATAAAATTAGCAATAACTGTACTCTGATAATACATTAGTTATATTGATATCTTGGGGGGATATCTTATTTCTTTTGTCTTTTTAGATTCTATAAATATGTAATTCTTGTGACAACAAAGTCTATATTTGATACATTTTCTTTATCAGAAGATAAGTGTTGAATAGATTTAATTTGAAGTGTTGAAAAACATCTTTGGTAGATATAATGGAGATATATGTACATACACATACATATATAAAATACAAATTTAGCAAAAGAACACCGCTTTCAAAGTTGTGTTAAGGATTATATTTTATTTGGCATTGCTTGCTTTTCTAAATCTAACCTATTTTTAAATGAGGAAATTGTCAGTTGCACAGTAAGATGTGGATCTGTGGCTAGTATCTTTTGTGCTTATTTCATTAAAATGGTCACTTTTGTTCAAAACTCATTATGAAAATAACCCGATATCCCTTATACATTTCAAAAAATAATTTATCATTTTTTAATATTTGGCCTAGTATTTATGCATAATGTACTTTAAAATACATACTTTTATGTAATGATCTCTCAGTTGGTGGGATGTTCTTGGCAGTATGGTGCTGGCAGGCTAAATTGGAGTACTCTGGACCAAAGCTAATTTAGTAATTTTCTCTGAATTTGCTTGCTGCTGCCCTTTTATAACTAACAGTGGGAGGATTTTCTTTCTTACACAAAAATTAAACTAAATGTAAAGCTAAACAAAAAAAACACATTTTAAAGAAATTTTTTTTTCTGGCCATAATTCTTGTATTTTATTTGGGAAGAAAAGAACTGTTTCTGATGGCATGAAATGCACATTTTCAAAGATTTTTTTAAAATTTAGTACAGAATTCTATTTTAAGAAGTATTAGCGAGAACTTGATACAAATAGTTAAGTGCCAGACACTAAGTCCAAGTCAACTACAAAGGTTTGTTTCTTCTCTAGCCCCCTAAGAGGACTCTCACACCAAATGTTCTCCACAATGACCTTGAAATATACTTCTAAGAAAAACAAGAGCTCTGTTTACAGTCTTTAGATTTTACTGTCAAGAATTTTATTCTGAGACTCAAATTTACCCCAACCATCATCGCCATATAGCTCTGTCATGAGCAGTTGTATTAAGTCCTCAAAAAAGCAGTGAAGGCCAGAAGGCCCCATGCCCCCAGCTCAGGAAAAAACATAATCGGCCACACCCACTTAGCAATAAATCTACCTTGGGCTATTCAGGAAGTGTCAAACTCCTGACAATGAGCAGTGGATATCTACATATCTACGCCTCATCATTGTGCTGTCCTGAGGTTGTAAGGGGAGCTCTTCGCAGTTTAACTTTGCCCGGCCGAAGCTGAAGGCTTTGTAGTTAAATCCCCAAAGCCATGCTACCAGCAATTTTCAGTTTACCTTGAAAGAAGGCCGACTGAGGATTCATTTTACCAGTTATCAAAGCCGGCAAATCTGAGTCCGCCATGGTGATTGTGCAGTCAGGCTTCTTATCTGAGTTGGGAAGCACCGATCCTTTGCCGTTTTTTCACGTCCACCACACAGGTGGTTTCTTTGCCCCCAGGGCCATCCTTCACTTTGAAGACAAAAATGCTACTGATTTTCTTCAGGAACTGTTCCCTTTCCTCTTCAAACTTCTCAACCTCCTTAAAGACAAGATTTGTCTTGAATCCGTCTGCAGAGCTGGTGGGCGCAGCCTCAATCTGGTGCGCTCTGAAGGAGCTGGTAGCTTCAGGAAAACCCATCCTGTAGAGTGTCAGAAAATATTTCTTAAATCCTGGCAAGCACACTTTTCTGTTAGGTAGGAAAGCTGGAGAGCACCAATTCTCCTGCTTTACCCTCTGAGTCCAGGCTTAGATACGGAAGATCTTGTGTTTTTCCCCACAAGAAACTGTTCTAATGTTTTAACACATCATCCCTTGGTTAATAAAATACAGTGTTTCTTTGGTTTTAGAGGATTCTTCATTGGCTATTAAAATTTGTTTTGTGGTGTGGGAGACCAAATTCACAGCCTCATGAATACTGGGTTATCACTTTATCATCAAGCCATATCTCCTGCCTCCATGTGTTTTAGTATAGGATTGCAGACAGCCATTGCCAGTCAGAGGGAGCTACATACCAATTCCACACCTGCTATTTTGGAGTTTCAACAAATTTAGAAATACTCAGAGGATTATCCAGAGTTTTATTATATTAAATATTAAAAGAAGTTAAACATTTGGTCAGTTCCTAGTTATCAGGTACTGAATTCAATGTCATCACCCATTAACATAATTCTCATAGCATTTGTATACAGCGAGTTATTCCTATTTACAGATAAGGAAAACTTAGGCTTAAAAGAGTTCAAGGTAAAGCAGCTCAAAGTTAAGTAAGTTGGTGATTTCAATATTTAGACTATGCCTGGCTGCGAGAGGTCTGAAACATTCTGGTATAGCATTTTTTGTTTGTTTATACACATGTCTGGTGATGTGTTAGTACAACCGTCTGTCTCTGTCTTAAGCCCAGGTATTCTTATGTAGAGATGTCTGTTCCCTGAAAGTGGAATGGACAATCTCACTTGTCTGTTTCTGTGAAATAAAAAAGCTAACTGGAAAACACATTAAGGTGATAACTCCTGATCACCCAGCATCGGGAATTTGTCCATCAACCTTTTGAAATTATGTAAATTTTCCTAAATATGAGAACATAACTTCCTTTATACAATCATAATATTTCCTCACTTTAAAATGATGCTCTATTGATTATTTCAGGAGAGGAGAGAGAGAGAGAGAGAGAGAGAGAGCTAGCTTAATTAGAATTAAGTTTTACCTTTTAACATGGGATGAGAACCAAAACCCAAAGTGCAGTTATAGAACTGATAGTGTGTATTAGTGTGCATAGTTTTGGAAAATATTAATTCATAATTTTCTGCTTATAATTTCATTGTCACAATAAAAAATTCCATAGGATAGTTAGTTGATTATTTTACCTTCCTAGAAAGGGCCTGGATTCTCAGAATTACTTTCTAATTCTCAAATTCCTATTAAATAATGAATTCTTTAAAAGATCCAAAAATTCATTTATATGTTAGATGAGGGCATTAGATATTTTTAAAATTGAAAAATGTCTCAAATAATTGCTAACTGAAATTTTGTGGTATTAGACTTATAAAATTTAAAATATCCATGCAAAGTATCACATAACTTTGTGTAACCAAACCTTCTTTATGAACTGTTATTTCTTTTCTTAAGTGTAATATTACCGACTTGTCATATGAGAATGAAAAAACATTCTATGACCCATTTTTGCCTATTAATAACCCTATTTGGCCCTTTCTGTTTTCTCTTTTATAAGTTTTGATCTTTTTAATCTAGCCTTTATTTTTCTCTTGCTTCTAATTAATAAAACTTTGGTACCAGTGGTAAAACTGCAGGGACCTCTAACTGCTGATGAAATCTCAGCAAGACAGCTAGAACACCCCTCTCTAATTCTGCAGAAACACTGGCACAACTTTATGTCTGTCATAAAACCATCTTTGGAAATTTTATTTCTAACAAAGGAGTTTTGTAAGATGCCCAGATTCTGAGCATTGCTGCACAGCTCTGGGAAAGCAATATGCAACCTCTGAAACATTTGTGATTCACTTGCTCATCTGGGAATATTACTTAAACTAACTTTCTGTTTTTTGTTTTTTCCTTTTCTGAAAGTTAAAAAAAATACTTAAATGTTAAAAAGCTTAATGCATAAGTCACGGGGGATTTATTGACATTTCCCTTATCTCTTGCATGCTGAGAGCATGGGAAATAAAACAATGTTGACTCTTTTATTTGAATAAAAGCTTGAAAACCTAGTCTTCCAATTGGAACTGTGTGCTAAATTTATTGAAGGCCCCTGGGAAAGTATATGGCACATACTGTTTCTGAAGAATACAGAGAAAAGACATTTGGCATTTGGTTGGTCTCTAGGACTGAGGCATAGTTTGCCAGAAATTATTTCTTTGAGTAAATGTGGCTGCCACTTAGCAAAACCCTTTATTCTATGTCAGGTCAACCAGAGACACACATCTGTGAGGCAGAGGCAGGTGCAAGGCTGGAAATGGGGGGTCCTTGTGTAGATGGGGTACTGCATGTTGATCTATTGCTGGTCCAAGGGGCTCTACATCTTTCATAAGGCTTGGGTATAGTTAGCATTTGGGAGAGATCTGTTGTTTAAAATTATTATCTCTGCTTTTTTTTCCTCTCTAGCACCAACTGTTTTCCTTTTTATATGTAGAGTGACTTTATCTTATCTGAGGTTGACCTTTGAGGAATTCTCAATTTTTTTTAAAGGAACATTTCCTTTTATTCTGGTTTTATTTTTGTTTTAATTGAGACTTATCTGACTTTGGACTTGCTTCGTACCAACATGAACCCACTTCTTGAGTACTGGGATGACTGACATGTGCCTACATGTCTGATTCTCATTCTGACCACTAGTTCCCCTCTACTCCCCATAAACCACTGGGAAAGCAAACTTTAAAACATAAAAACCATATTGAGACTCTTCTCTAAAGAAATGATTGATAATCAACTCCTTTTTTTTCTTGAGATTTTAATATGGTGTGAATCCATCAATTTGGCTGTGTGTGAGCCCAATTCAAGTAACTGTAGGTTGGGTGTTCTAAAGCAGAAAACACTGTATTTTGCCATGTACTATTCAATTTGTGTAAATATCATTTTTTCTCCATAGATTTTTAATATTGGATAATAGAAGTCAGAAAGAAAGACCACAATTTTAGACCATTAATTATCTTGTGCTTTTTCAGGACAACTCAGGTTACTATCTTATTTTTTTTTCTATTAAAAAAGATGAACCACAGTCTTGATATATAACACCATATGGCCTCAAACTCCCAATCCTCCTGCTTCCAGCTCACCAGTGCTAGGATTTTAAAATTTTTTAAAATTTCTTCCAAAAATAATATTTGTAAGAAGTAGAAACTGTTAGCCAGGCATTCTAGTACATGTCTGTAATTCCAGTAATCAGAAAGTGGAGGCCCTCAGTTACATAGTATAATTCAAGGCCACTCTGGTAGCAAAACCTTGTCAAACAGACAGAAAACCACACATAAAGCAACAAAGAACAAGAGAAAGCAAATAAGATAACTAACGTAGTCCCTTGCTGCTTCAGTAATACATTGCTGATTAATACAGTTATGTGTTATCTTTAATCAGTTAAGTGCTGAGCATACATCCCTATTCATATTACCTCACTTTGATGCTAATATAGAACCTCAAAACTGTTGAGTGCAAAGCAGCAGCTAAAAATGGCAGTGCTGGTGACATTGTCCTAAAGTTTCTGTTTATCAGAACAGCGACTTCTGTTTGCTTTTCCACCAGCTTGCTCTTTGCTCTGCCCTTTCTTTCTATCCATGGAGCAGTCTAGTTCAGTGGTTTCTTTGTACCTTCTCTTGCGAAAATGATCCATATATACATAGCCAACATGAAACTCAACATACTATTTCAATTTTATTTATTGGCATAAATGCTTTACCAAAAGGTTTACTACGGGGTAACTTGAAGTATTCTGTCTTTAATTTATTTTAAATTATTAAAACAAAAAACATGTTTAGAAAGTAAAATAAAAACTATCTTCCAATAGTAGCAGTGCTTCTATCTTGAAGACTAAATTTTTTTTAAAGTGACTAATCACTAATATAGTAAAGAATAATCAATATGAAGGCTGGAGATATAGCTTAATGGTGGCTTACTTGCCTAGCATGCACAAGCCTGGGTTGCATTGACCCTAACCCCAACCCTTTCCCAATCAATGTGCTAAAAATTGGAAGATAAAGCCTATGCCAATTGATAGTTAGAATATTTTATTCTCTGATATTTTTCTTATAGATTATGATTATTTTAAATTTACATTGAAATTATGGAATGTTAATGTGTATGTTGTATGCAATTTAGTTGTATTATATATGGGAATTTGTTTATATTACTAAGCCACATTGTATGGAGTTATAATTGCATAAAGTCAACAACAACAAAAATAGTAAAACAAAAATAAAAAGCAATGAATCAAAGAAATGACTCCAAATCTAACTAAAGCAGCAATAACAAACAGAATGGGATAACTGAATAACATTTCCAATAATCCTGGAGATATTGCACATTATTAAATTAGATAGAGAGGTGGCTCAAAGTCGCTATTTTTGTGACACTATGTGGACATGAATGATTCCAGCTATGGATGTTAGTTGTGAGTGAGATTTATGGCTTAATTTTAGGGGAAAGAATGCAGGGGGAGAGAAAAAGACAAGATATTAAAAAACAATTATTGCTCATTTGTTAGGAGGTCTGGATCACAGGGACTCTGAAATTCTCCCCAAATAACTACTTCAGGTGGTTGTGGCTGTGGCAAGCATAGCCTTGTGCATTATAGATGTTCAATAATTTACTTTTTTAAAATCAAATTCCGAACTCATCAAAATGGTCTTTTTCTCTCAATAACTTAGAATCTTTTCCAATAATTTCTTGAATATAGGAGGTTGGGGAAGATTGAGTTATTGGCAAAACTATTTTGTTCATATCTATGTAACATTCTCCCAACAAATACACATATACACAAAAGAGGAGAGCAATTTAAGACTGGCTTTATTTGAGTTCTTTGCTTGGAGTTTTGCTTTTTGTTTGTTTCTGATGCAGGATATTTTGAGGCTATCCTCTGATTTGTTATGCAGTCCAGGCTGGCCCTGAATTTGTGGCAATCATTGTGTCTTAGTCTCCTGAGTGCTGGGATTACAGGATGAGCCACCATGTCCAGTTCTTCATTTCTATTCAGTTATATTTTACAGTTAGAATAAACAGAAGCTCATTTTACAATTTTGACCCAAAATTAAAAATATATTTAATTAACTGTTAGGTTAAGATACACAAATTAGCTTTGCTCTGAGAAGATGAGCATAGATGGAATATTTACTCTGCTCTAGCTGGTCATCATCATTGTTTTTGTTGGCTTTGTGCCATAACAATCAGGACAGTAGCAGAGCAAGCTCTGTGACCAAAGCAAGCACTTGTGAGGTCTGCGCAGTGTTGTGGAGAATTACAATCATAGGTGAACCCAAAAAGGATTGAGCTATAAACCACCTTAAAGTTTTGTTTTACTTTGGAGTTCAACCTTTTTTTCTTTTTGAACAAATTTTAGACATCTGGGGTTAACAGAAGGGCAGTGCAGCAAATGAAAGCATCAGGTAGACAGTGATTTGTCTTGGTATTGTTTTTATCCTTCTGAGCCTCCATTCCTTATTTGAAAAGTGGAGATGAATAATGTCTTCTGTACCACAGTGCATCTGGATTAAGTATTTTAATGTATTTGTAAGTGCCATTGTCAAATTGCTAAAAGTTATGAAAATGGTATTTAATAGTGCATCCACCCAGATTCTCCTCCCTCATGCATTTCTAGCTCCCACTTATGTCAATTCTAAGTAGCATAATGACCACGTTTAGGGATAAAAAAAGGTGAGACTAAAGTGGAATTGATTTATTCTGCTCTGTGGGAAGTTCTGTATGTTTTTCTTTGCCTTTCTCTTTCTTTTAGATTTGTGAGGAAAAAAATGATTTTCTCAGAAATATGTTGTTTGAATAACTTTAAACACACAGCCTAGAAGAACAGCAAACAAGCAACCTTGTTGGTTGATGATTGGAATATATACCAAATAATACCATCTAAGTTTGCTGGCAAGAAAAATGATAAAATAATGAGCAGGCATGTGAGGAAGGCAATGACTTCACTTGTGCTTAGGTTCCTAGGTAATCTGTTGTCAGTGGAGTTGACCTTTCTAGGGTACGTTAGTAGGAAATAGCAAGCTAAATAAGAGCAAAGAAGTAATTTCACACACACACTGGTCTGTCTTTCTTGTGAGCTGTGTTTGGCCACTTGTAGGCTTTTACTTGCTGCTTACAAATATCCCATCATAACTGGTTGCTCGTTTCTTTAGGTTATTCTCTTTCATACACTAAGAGCTAGTGTCCTTGACAGATTTATTATCAACAGGTCCAGCATGGCTCATATTAATAAGAAACATTACATTTATTTTATATATTCTATACATAGACATAAAATTCACAATTCTAAATTCTTTACATGGATACATTTGCATTTTTACATTCATAGACTTGGATAAATAAGATCCATTATATAGTAAATGCTCAAGGAAGTGACCATAACAAGCACAATTGAAGTGTTTTTTGGATCCTTCTGTTAAAAGGAGCAAGCTGAACCACCATATTAATAAATAACACTACCTTTGTTATTAACTAAGAAGTGTGTGTACAAAATGCACCCAGTAATTCAATGTTTTCCTGCTTGGTTCTCTTCTAGCTTTCCTTCACATCTTTTATTTGGTGAGGTGGAGTTTGAAACCTCATAATTCAGCTTCGACATTCACATTATCTAGATAGCTTCATGACACCAGATTACCACTGAGTTATTTCTTTAAATATTTATTATTCTGGATCTATGATATGAAATGTCAACTGAAAATTGTCAAGCAAGTTTGATTCCCAATTCAAAGCAAACACTTCCACTGCT
Source organism: Sigmodon hispidus (assembly GCA_004025045.1). Taxonomy (NCBI): domain Eukaryota; kingdom Metazoa; phylum Chordata; class Mammalia; order Rodentia; family Cricetidae; genus Sigmodon; species Sigmodon hispidus. The sequence goes on along the minus strand of PVIH01017888.1, from coordinate 29,515 downwards.
GTGCAATCCTTTGAAGATCTCGGCTTTATGCCCCACTTTGGGTAATCATTTGAGTAAGGACATTCTTCCTGGCGGAAGTTTTAGTTGATTAGAATACTAGCTTCTAAGCAATTACTTCTCAACTCTGAACTGACCTGTGATGGGTATTGCTGGGGCCGAACTCTTCCAATCATTCTCTAGTTTTGCTTGTTTTCCTGTAGAGGGAAGTAGAGGGAGATTGTTTGATGATGCTGCCAACGTCACCCTTGCAGTGTAATTTCATTAGGGTGTTCAGAATATTGTCTTAGGAGCTAAATTTAAGAAGGCTACTTATGTACTTGCAGATGATGAGGGAGTTTCTTGCTCAATTGTTTTATTTTGTCAGATATACTATTAACAAGTTTTATTGTAGTCTTTTCTAAAATATATTTTTGTGGTTGTATTAGTTGGGTTCTCTAGAGTTGAAGAATTTATAGAATCTCTCTCTCTCTCTCTCTCTCTCTCTCTATATATATATATATATATATATATATATATGCTGATATGTGGGAATATATATATATATATATCCGAATTTGCTTGAGTGACTTATAGGTTGCAGTCCAACAATGGTTAGTTATGAATGGACAGTCCAAGAATCTAGTTGTTGCTTAGTCCCACAAGGCTGGGTGTCTCAGCTGGTTTTCTGTATATTCTGGAATCCTGAAGAAGTAGGCTCCATCTCTAGTGAAGGAATGGATGTACTAGCAAGTTGAGGGATAACAGGCAAAGAGCAAAAGATTACTTCTTTCATGTCCTTATATAGACTTCCAGCTGAAGGTATGGCTCATATTAAAGGTGTGTCTTTCTGCCTCAAGATTTGGATTAAAAGCATGTCTTTCCACCTCAAGATCTAAATTAAAGATCCAGCCTTAAGATCCAGACCAAAGGTGTGTGTGTGTGTGTGCCTTCCTGCCGGAAATGTCCAGGCTAGAAGTACAATCACCCACTTCAAACCAAAGCAGAAAATCTCTCACAGGTGTGCCCCCATTTCTGAATTATAGTTCATTCCAGATATAGTTAAGTTGACAATCAAGAATAGCCATTACAGTGGCCTTAGTCATACTGTTCAGTGAATTATGCATTTTCTATTCATTTGATGTTATAAGCATTCTAGGGTACTATTAAAATATTTATATGAACTTTCAGAGTATTTGTATATAAGACAAACTTCAAATTACACTGATTTGCTACTTTACAAACTTTTGACTTTACAATGTTATAGAGCAACACACAGTTATTTAGTAATAACCACTTCAAATTTAAGTTTTCATAATTTTCTAGCTTAGCAATATGAGTGCCCTAGCCTCTCGATCTGGGCTTTAGCAACATACAGCAGCTTTCAGCCAGGTGTGAGAGCACAAGGATAAACAACTGATTTCCTACAGGGTGCTGTGATGCTGAGCTGTGATGTTTGGGAAGCCAGGCATATTAAATGCAGTTTTCAACTTCCCGTGGGTTTATCAAGCTGTAACTTCATAAGCTGAGGAATAACTACAATCACTACAAACACTATTACACTCATCTTTTTTCAATTCCCACAATTTGGTGAGGTGATTAGGACACATGCATTTATATTAGAGACAAGGCAGCTGTTTTACCTGAGAGTATAACCAGGCTTCCCATGTCTGGATCTCACTTCACCGCCCACATGAGCCAGCGCATGCCTTAGCTTCATAGGCACCATCAGTGTTGTCTCAAACTCAGAGTCTTTCTAGATGGTTGCAGAATAGGCTAAATCTGGTTCTTAAATGCATTTTATTCTAGATAGCAAAATTAGAATCCAAAAATTGTTATTTGCTATTGTTACTAATACAAATAGCAACTATATTTTTTTCTGTTGCTGTGATATTAAAAAGCTGACAAAAATAACTTAATGGAGAAAGGATTTATTTGATCTCACAGTTCAAGTTACAGTCCATCATGGCAGGAAAGTAAAGCGGAAGGGAATTTGAAGCAGCTATTCACATTATGTCGACAGTCAGAAGAACAAAGAAACAAAGGAATACACTCACATGCTCTGTTTGCCCTCTCCATGTTTATGCAATTCAGAACCCCTAGTTAGTGGTAGGTTTTCTCATGTCATTTCACATTGTTAAGATAATCCCATAGATATTCTCAGACTCTAAAATTAATCTAGGCAGTGACTAGATGTGCTCAGAGGTTGGCACCCTGGTGTCCAGTTGATAATTAATACTAACCATCCTAGCAATTTTCATCAAGAATCTGCCTTATAGCAGCAGACACAAGGAATATCAGGATCTGTCTTTAATTCTTAGTAACTAAGCCTTCACCCTACCTCATTAAATCAGAGAATGGAATTATGCTGTGCGGACTTCCCTACATAGCAACTGAGAGAAGAGGGGTGCTCAGGGAGACTCTAGAAGGTCCGGCATAAATCTGTCCTGAGATGAATAGTGAGCCCTGGGAAGGAAAGTGGAATGGATGACAGAGCAGAAGAGGAAGGAGCAGAGGGAGCAAAGACGAAGGGAGTGTGGGGCAGTGGAACCTTACAAGGAAGAATCAGAGTATTGCAAGAAACTGATGGTCAATGCCTCTAGCATGGCCTATGTGTTATCTAATGAGACAGCCAGTGAAGCTTATAATTGATAAATCAGTTAAAATGTTCAACATATCACTGTAAACTGTCTGACCAAGGCTGCATTTTGATTCCTCTGTTGAATTTTCAGTTTACTCTTAAACATTTGTTCTTTTCCAGTTCTTTGTACTTTGAAATTATCACCCTGGAACAGACCAGGAGCTTTATAGACTAGGATGAAATCCCTCAATAGTTCACCTGATCATATTTGTACTACTGTTCCTTAGGGGAAGAAATCTTATTTCAGTTCCAGCTAGACGTCAGCTTATGTACTAATAACCTCAAGTTTAAGGCCCTTTGTGTAATACCAACAAGAATATAAGAAACTAATATCTTGGCAAAAGTGCAAATAAAGCTTGTTCTTTCTCCTGCTTCTGAAAAGTGACAGCCCAACACAAAAAGTTTTATTCCCAAAGTGCCTTTCATGTTTAACCTAGGTAAATCGAATAGAAACACCTACCCAATGTATCCTGTGCCTAGAATGAGCTACCACGTGCTTGTTTAATATTACATATGGCTGAACTCTTCACAAGTTTGCTCTTCCTTATAAAATTTTTATTTATGGATATTTTTAAACAGTTAAATTATATGCACATGTAAAATGGCGTAGTAGATGAACTCTACCACGAACTACATGTATCAGGTAGGATTGTTTGGCCTGCAAGTAACAGAAGCCCTAACTGAGGTAATTTTTTTTACTGTGTATGTAAAAATGTTTTATTAACATTTTATCTTTTTTATACATAAATTTTAGGTTTCTTACTCTTTTATAAAGAAGATTTATTTATTTATTATTTATACAGTGTTCAATCTGAATATAGGCTTGCATGTCAAAAGAGGGCACCAGGTCTCATTACAGGTGGTTGTGAACCACCACGTGGTAGCTGGAAATTGAATTCAGGATCTCTGAAAGAACAGCCAGTGCTCTTAACCTCTGAGCCATCTCTTTAGCTCTTAACGTTTTATCTTATGGTAGCCCTTTTCCTAAAGAAAGTTAAACATTTACCCACTCCTTACAGGGCACTGACAAACCAAAGTATGAATGAGCTGGAGTCCAGCTTGAGAAAACAATGAGTTTGTCAGGCTTTTTACAAAGCATGAATAAGGAATTATAGAAGCAGGCTCAACCCCAAAGCATCAAAAAGTCTTAACAGAACATAAATACCCACTTCTCCATAAATGTATAGGGAATCCCCATTAGCCTTACACAATGTGCTCTAGCAACCACAAGACCTTGTGCAATTAGGGAAGAATGATATGAATGGACAGGACCATGAGGTTCAAAAGAGAGCACAAAGAATCTCAAAAAAAGCTACAATAATCCACTTCAACCCCTCCTTTTATGAGGGAACAACTGAGGTAATTTAAACAAGAAGAAAATGGACAATCTCTGCAGAAGGCCAGAAGGAAAGTAGTCCGAGGGATTAAATAGACTAGTAATTTATTAATGACATCATAGCCTATAGCTATTCTGTTGTTCTGTTATTCCACCTGTGGCCATTAGGCTTTGGGCAAAGGTTGATTCTCTTTACTATTCTAATTAGTTAGTTAATTAAAGCTTAGAAAACTTTTCCATAAAATATTATTTAAGAAAATCTTTGCAAAGTTTATTATTGCAATGTAGTGGAATATGACTGGAAGCTTGCATGGTTTGCTGATTATGCAGATGGCTGTATATGAGAACTGGAAGAGCTGCATAGTTATTCTGGTCCTCATCTCGTGTGAGTGAGTTAGAGGGGAAAGTCTAGACAAGTTTGGTTTGGGTCAAGTTGAGTCAATGGAAGATCCAGAAATAGAACCATTTCTCAGCTTTCTTAACTACCAGGATCGTCTTGTTGACACTAGACTCTGTCACGTTGCCAAGATGAAGAACTGGAGATATGACTTCACATCTCTGAGAGTCACAGGGTATGCCCTCATGCCCTGGAGCTCTAGTTCACCTGTAAATCAGGTTTTGTGTGTGAGGCAGACATTGTGTGGACACTACCTCATTGCAAGACTCCAACAAGGTACATTTGCATTACATTATCACACAGAAGCCAACATGGAGAATGCAAAGTAGCCACAGATGATGATTATTTAAATAAACGAGCTAGTTTAATAGCTCAGGCGTATACCCTAGCAGCAGAGGCGATGCATCTCTGTAATCATTCTGCATTGTTTCAGCTGGCTGTGAGAGAACTGGCAAGGAACTGGAGGAATTAGACTCCATGAATTATGCATTGGACTTGGTTTAACACTCTCATTACTTACAGTGCTCCAGGTTAGCTTGTGTGTGGCTATTTGCCTTAATAGGGATGGGAATAATGAGTTGGCAGTGGCTCTGTGCATTCTAGTGTGTGTTATTCTTTGCTGAAATAAAACCCAAGATGTTTGCAGAAATACATCCCTTTAAAAATAGTTATAGCTGAGAATTATTTCACCCCATACTTTGGCCTAAAAATTTTATTTGTATGAAATATTTTATCATTTAAGGAGTATGTTTAATACAAAGAAACTATATTCATATTTAAAGCATCGCTGTTTATTGTTCAGAAAATATATGCCAGGACTGGACAACTCTTTCTAAGCATATTGTACTGGAATTTAAAAAGTATTTATGGGACAAACTAGAGCTAGTAATATTGAAGTCTTTGTTAGCTTTCAACCACTGTGACAAAATATTTGCCATAATTAAATTATAAAGAAGAAAGTTTGCAGAGATTCCAGTGCATGGTCAATTGTTCTTGTTGTGGCACAAGTGTTGGTAAAGGAAGACATTGAGTTTATGGCAAAAAAATAGAGTAAGGGAGATAGGAAGTGATGTGGCTCTTCAGTCCCCTCAGGGACAAGAGTCCAAGATCTTTAGATCCCACCTCCCAAAGGCTCTGCCACTTTCTGTGGATTGACTGCCAAGCCTTTAGCACAGGAGTCTTTGTGATACAGTTCAAACTGTCCAGAACAGGAGCTACACAACACTTACATAACACTGCTTGGCCATCTGAACTCCAGGAATTTGTGCATTAGGCTATAACAGTTGTTTCCTGATTTATAAATTTATATATGTGCTGTGTTCAATGGGCAAAACATATGCATTGTGACAATTATGAAGAATGTAGTTTATTAACACTCTAAGCATCAAAAGAATATTTTTCTTTTTTTGCTTTTTTTGGGGGAAAATTCCATTAGTTTTTGTAAATAGTTACCTATTAAAGCAATAATAGAGACTATAAGAAGACAAAAAGGTATTTAGATAATTGAGTAAGAAACAGTAATCACTAATAGGATATTTCTAATAACTATACTATTATTCTGGTTGATTTTTTTGTTGTTATTTTATTTTTTGAGAAAAGGTCTTGGTTTGTATCTCAGGTTGAATTCACTAAGTAGCACAGGCTGGCCTTAAGCTCTCCAAAATCCTCCTGCCTTTGTAGTCTTGGTGTTGGGATACCAGGTATGCATCACCACACCTGGTTTGGTTGACTTTTTTTAAGGTTGCAAGCCATAGACAGCTTTATGAAATGGAGGTTGGGTACTTACTCTGAGTTTTCTTAGATGGTTCCTTATATCTTTTTTATGTGAATCACTATGCTTCTCTTTAACCACACCTGACAATTCAGGTCATGAAGCTGGGATTTGGCCATATACTGGCAACTCTGTATGTATTTAGAGTGTGATTCAGTGTTACATTGTGAGGCTTAGCCAACAGGGACTCTTTCCTGCAGCTCACTTCTGCTTTGGAGAAACTTTCAATACTATTCAGATATGATTCTACAATTCTCTATTTCCTATTAAGCAGCTACTTAAAAATCTCTCAAGTTCTCTTTGTATTTATTCTTTTCGTATTTAACATCATGCATCTTGATCCCATTCATTCTTCCATCCCTTTGTATCTGACCTCTACTCTTGCAATCCCCTCCCAAAATAAAGTAAATTTTAAGAGGAAAAAAATCAATTTTGCCATGGAAGCTGTAGTGTGACACAGTGTGTAACACAGGAAGCCCTTTTGTTCATATATTTTTACTTGCAAGTGTTCATTGCAAAGAGTCATTTGTCTGGTTCAAGGCCTCTGGGTTCTCCTATGCTATCCATGCTGGGCCCTTGCTGGGACTCCTCCTGGATATCCTGTTGTTGCTCTGTGTTGTGGAGATTCTGAAGCTTTGGATCTGGAGGTCTGGCCATTTCACATGCTCCAGCAGATCACAGATGGGGTGGATGTTGGGGTGGGTCAGCTCATAACACAGGTTCTGGGCCTAAGTATTTGCAGGGTTGGTTAGCCCACCAGCTCTCCCTTGTCTTCACTACCATGGGGAGCCCTCTATCATTGCCCTAGCTAGTTCATCCCTTACAACAATGAACAAAGGGTGGGGTCAATTCTCTTATTGTCATGCTCTCCAGGTTGGCTCTCACCATCAGGGCCAGCTCTACTGTGTTGCCAAGGTGAGGTACAGGGGTCACTTTCCAAAGTGCTGCATCTGGTTAGGGGTAGGGACAGATCAACCACTCTTATGACCTTAAGTCAGCTCTCCCATCTGCTGCAGGTGGTGAGGGATGAGTCTTTATTATATTATTAAACAGGGTGTCAATGTATAGCTCTAGATGGCCTGGAACTTTATATATAAGGCAAGAGCAGTGAAGTATGGGCAGGGAGATTAAACTTTCACAAGCAAGTGAAATGATTGTGCTCTGTCTCATGTCTCCACAATCATGAACTAGCTGCTAATGAAGCAGATAGCAAACACCTTCAAGCCAACCTCCATTTCTTTTTTCTTTCATTCTTTCATTCCCGCTGTCTTTTTCTATTGGTTGTGCTATGCAGTTGTTCTAGAACTTGCTATATAACCCAGGCTGGCCTTCAACTTCTTATACTTTTGTCTATGTCTCCTAAGTGCTGGGATTATAGCCATGTACTAGACTACAAACCACCCCCTTTTTGTTTCAGCTAAAATATTTTGGAGAAACTTATAAAGGACTAACAAGGCTGGCTGAACCGCTTTGCTTTGTTCCTTCAATCACTCAGAGCAACTTTGCTCACTATGATCCTGAACTGAACACACCCACAGGTCTACCACTTTACCACCCCAGCTTGCATTTTATGACCTTGAACGAAGGATGCTCTGAGTGCTTTCTTCCTTTTTTTTTCTTTTCTTTTTTATAGACAGAGTCTTTCTATGTAGCCCAGGTTTGTGTAAAATTAACTACTCATTGTATCTGGCTATCATCTATCTCTATTTTAATGCCTAAGCTCAATATTTTCAGAATTGTGTCAACTGTATCCCCTTTTGTACTGTGATCTTGAACTGAAGCATACTCAGACATGTGCCATCCATATATATGCTTTCTTTCCTGTTTGAAAATCTATGGGTTTACCAAGTGCAAACCCAGAGAAAAGTTTTTTTTTCTTTAAATGATAACCCCAATACTTTTCTCCCCTGCTGAGGGGCAAATGTCTCTTCTTTCTTCTATCTTCTGCTCCTGTTCACTGGCTTCACACTCATTGGAAGAGAAAACTATTGCATCACTTGAAATACTAAAAATGTCTCCTCCTGTAATCTCACTGTTTAGATTTTGAATAACACATGGCAATGTTTTTCTTCTTTAAAGGCACAGTGAATGGGATTAAGAGGAGTTTGAAACTTTCGGAATTTTTCTTCAGATGTGATAATAATGGGTTGTCTTTTTTCTACTTAATGAATATATTACCTCATAGAAATAATAAAAATAAAACCCCACTTCTTTGGTAGGACTTAATTCAGAGATGTTTGTGATTAAAAAAGCATAATCAATAGTTTCTTTTTTTTAACTGAAAATTCAGGAGTGAATTTTATGTTGTTTCTTTATTTATTAAAAATTAGTCTAGTTGAGTAGTAGTAGTTCATGCCTTTAATCCTAACACTCAGGAGGCAGAGACAGACATAGTTCTGAGTTTGAGGTCAGCCTGGTCTGCAGAGTGAATTTCAGGATAACCAAGGATACAAAGAAAAAAACTCTATCTCAAAAAACAAACAAATAAACACTAAAAAGTTTAGAAGACTAGTATAATAGACTTTATACTATAAATAAACTAACAGAAGTGATTTTATGATCACCACTTATCATTTTATATACCTACAGAAGATGTTATTTAAACAGCCTATGATGTGTATATATGTTTAAATATCTGTATGTATGCATATTTGTATGTGTATGTATACGTGTGTGTCCCTTCTCCTGCCACATAGGTAAATGTGGAGTATAGTATGTGACTTTCATGCAGAATTCCAAGGACATGATACTTATGAGGATTTCAGCAACAGTGATTTCACATAAATTCTATCTATCTTTATATATATAACTTGGGGCTGAATATGAGTATCATTCCCAGAACATGGTAGCTCATGACCATTTATAATTCCAGTTTCAGGGGACTTGACACTCTTTCCTAGACTTCATTGGAATCAGACATGCACATTGTATACTTGCATAAATTCAGATAGAACATCTGAACACATAAAATAAATATTTGAAAATTATCTTTATTTTTTTCCAACATAATATTATTATTGATTGTTTGGGAATTTCATACAATGTACTTAATCATACTTGTTTTTCATTCTTCTGAGGTCCACCCTCTCATACTTGTGCCCACTCTACCACACTCTCCCCAAATAAAAGGAAGAAAAAAATACACCTAGTTCAATTTGTGTTGTCCATATATTCACTGAATCATGGTCAAACTCCCAATGGCCAGAAGCCATCAGCTGTGAAGAGCTATACTTCAGTATCTTTATCACAATTTTTAAGGAGTCTCTTCAATGGCTTCCTGTCTTTGTGGTGTGTGGGTGTGTGGGTGTGTGGAAGGATTGGGGGTTGGGGGGTGGCGGGATAGGTGGGTGGGTGGAGGTGGGGGGGTCTTATAACAGAAGTCTTCATTGTCTCTCATTTGCTATTACGAATATGCAGTCATGGAAGTCCATGATCTGTGCTGCTGGTTATTTTTTAAAATTAGCAAATAGTGTAGCAGGTTTCCGTATAGAATTTTCATACACATTTAATTTTGGCTGATTTTTTCCTCCCATTTCCTGTTGTATGGCACTATTCCTGGGGTGACATGAACAAATGGCTGCTCAGCCCAGATAGGAAACCAACAACAAGGCAATGTAAAGATATCACCAAAGACCAATCTGGTAAACCAAGAAGTTTTATTGAGGTTACTTACAGGAATATGGGTGAGAGGGGTTGCTTACAGGAGCAGAAATGAATCAAAGCAGCTGCGTCACCAAAAGCCTTCAAAGCATGTGACAGCTCACTTAGTCTGTGCCCCTTCTAAGTGCTCTGCCTGGTCTCTGCTTACTTTGGGCACTTGGTCTGGTGTTCATTACTTTCTAGTTACTCAACTTGACTGAGTCTCCTTTGTAGCTTGGCTTCTCTGAAGAGTGTCTTTACTCTTTACTGCTTATATACTTTTGGGGAAGTAGGGGCATATAAATCTGGTCAGTTTCAGGGACTTTCTGAAGCTATTTTGAATTGTTTACTTAGTGTCTTCATGAACTTCTCTGCAGGATGGAGTGTTTTGCCTTCCCCAGAACATTGTCTTGTTTCAACTCTCTATAAACATCCTGTCATAAAATAGCCAGTTGTTTCACTTCTTGTTTTGTATCCTGCGTCTTGAGAAATTTCTCTTTTAAGATGGAAAGATTTAATCTCTGAGGAAAGAACTACACAACACTTCTGACCCCTTTCCTTATTTCACTCTTCAACCCCCAATATCTCTGCTCTGTCCTTTTGCTGCAGTATTTCCCCTTTACTTTTTTAAAAAACATATTTACTTATTATGTATACAGTATACAGAAGAGGGTACCAGATTTCATCATAGATAGCTGTAAACCACCATGTGGTTGCTGAGAATCGAACTCAGAACCTCTGGAAAAACAGTCAGTGCTCTTAACCTCTGAGCCATCTCTCCAGCCCTTCCCCTTTATAGTACCCCTCCATGCACACCCATCTTGTGCGCTCCTTTTTTTAGTTTTCCTGGCTATTACTTATATTTACTTGACTTTAGATACATATATTTGGCAGTTAGAGGCTATGGTTCATGAGAGAGAGAGAGAGAGAGAGAGAGAGAGAGAGAGAGAGAGAGAGAGAGAGAGAGAGAGAGGAGAATATTGTATTTGCCTTTCAGAGACTGTTAGACTATTTTCTAGTTCTATCCATTTCCTGCAAATGTCATAATTTCATAATTTCATTTTTCTTTACAGCTGAACAGAATTCCATTGTATGTGCACACCATATTTTATTATTACACACACACACACACACACACACACACACACAAAAGAACTAAGACTATAGAACATTATGGAAGAGGAAACAGAAAGACTGTCCAGAGGATCAGGTAATTTGCTATGAAATTATTCCTCTTAGGAATGTCAGAAGCTACACCCATAAAGTCTCACCAACATAACTGCCTAAAAGTAAGCTGAATGAGGACAATGCCACAGCAGACTGGGAAAAGTCCATGACACTGAAATCCTACATAAAGAATTACAGGCAATTAGGGAATGCTGAGAATGGAAGAAGCAGTCTTCTGCGGCAGGCTGCTGGATCATATAGTGAGAAATTCAGCCCTCACAAAGTGCCAACCCACCAGATCCAAAGCTTTGATGGAGGATTTAAACCAAGGAATGTAAGACATCTTGGTGTTATTACCTTTTTGAATGATTTGGTTTATTCCTGCTATAGATCCCTTATGTGAAGCTTAACTTTCTCCCATTGATTACAATTTTGGGATCTATTTCCATGGGATAGCAGTGCTTTGATTATTTACTAGGCATAATTTTTCCCCCTCCTACTCTGTGGGATAGTCACACAGTCAATAATCTTGGTTCTCACAGCTTAATCTTCACTGGCTTCCCTCTCTGCGACAGACAGTAGAGCCAGCTCAATACAGTTATCCCCCGCTTGGCAGGACACACACAGGAAAGGAGTCTTCCAAATAGTCACATTTGAGACTTTCAGGGAAAGGAACATTCAAGCTCTGTAACTTTGTGATTATTATAGAACTGCCTGTTTTGTCTGCATAAAACCAACAACCTTACTGCATAGAGAGAGGATAAAGGAGAGAACAAAGAGAGAACAGCAAAGAGAGCAGCAAAAGGAACTTTTGATGATGAGTAAGGAGACATGGACAGAGCAGTCATGGTGTGTGTGAGCAGATTTGTTCCTAAAACTGCAGATAAGTAGATTTCCATTTGCTGGTTAGTAGAACCTTCCTCAGACCCTGAGAGAAGGTTTTTGGGGCTAGACCTCAAAGATTTTAATAGTCTTTCCCAGGGAAGAACACACCAATTGGTTATCAAATACCAAATGTTCATTCTTGAAAATATATACATACAAGCAATAGTATACAGACTGAGCAGATTATATTTAGGAATAGATACACATTTCTACATGTATGCATGCAATAACAACAAAGAAGTCATGAATTTGAAAGAAAGTAAGAGTATATGATAAGGTTTGGAGGGAGAAAAGGGAAGAGAGCAATGATGTAATTATATTACAATCTCAAACATAAAATAAAAATCATAAAATCAAGAAAAATTGTTTATGAAGAGTCTACATACTGTGGTGAATAAAGTGGTCTAACTTAACATTAGTGTAGCCATAACAGGCTGCAGACTGTTAATACTTGGACTAGGTCTCACCCTTTTAATAACCAGGAAAAGCAACAGACTGTATCCTGTAGGGGACCAATCAGAATTGAGACAAACAAGAACTGTAAGAACATTAAGGATAGTGTACATCACTTGTATAAAGGTTGCTAATTTCCTTGCAGCAACGCTAGTACCAATCACTGACAAATTTGTTACTTCACTCCATCCCAATCAGGAATTTAACACCATCTGAATCTGGATCTCCTTCCCCCCAACCCTTTACTCCTTAAAACCCTGCCTCAACTAAGCTCAAGGTTCTCCCTGATCCAACCACTGTGTCCCACGGGACAGAGAACCCAAGTTTAAGCTTGCAATAAATACTTTTGCTTAAGAACTCGGACTCCTGGTGATCTGGGGTGGGGCCATGACATGGGCGTAACAGTGAGTACAACAAACAAGCTTCCTTCCTGATGTAGACTTAGTAGGGTTAGAGACAAGTAAGTAGATACTTGATAAAGCACAAAAATGTTATCCAAGATGAAGTAGGAAATTACGTTAGCCCATATTTGGAGAGGTGACATCTTATAAGAGTCTTAGAAAGTGTGATAGATAAGCTGAGATGTGAAGGATGACAGGGAAGAGATATACAAACACTCTAAGCAGAGCAGCATGGAAGAGAAGAATCTCAGGTCTGTTGAAGTGAGAGATGGGGGGCATTTCCTAAGGACTGGATCGAGGTAGTATAGTGTTGGAACACATAGTTATGCCAGCAGTGTTAGCTCACAGGCACTTCTTACTGAAGTAGTGACTACCTCTAGCTGTTGTACCTGAGCCGAGGGACCCCCAAAGACCATGAGGGTTTTATTATCAGGATCAAGCGAACCCAGGAAAAACCCTTTGTTCCAATGCAATGGAGAGCTACCAGCTCTGAGCCCAGAAGTGAGGGGACTTTCAAAGAAAAGCCCACACAAACGGGTAGCCACACATCTTGGTATTGATTGCAAAGGGGTATGAATATGAAGTACAGCATTCGCTGACTGAGCTTTCCGGTAAAAACACAATTTTTAAATCTGTTGGCTGTCAGGCGCACTCCCAGACCTGGTCCCGCCCTCAGGCACCAAGTGCTCCTTTCCCAAAACAAAGCCCCATAAAAACAAATATTCATACCTTCACATAGCAAGACTAGGAGATGTTACTAGGGTGTCATCCCTGCTGAGTGTATTCAAAAGAAACGAATAGCTCTTAAATCCTAGAATTGGAGACTGATCTAAGCATTATTGGGTCAGGGGGACCATAGGACTGTCTGCTCCCTGCCCAGGGAGGGGATGGGGAGTTGCAGAGGAAAAAATGACCAGATGTGTTGGGAAGAGACCTTGAATAAGGATATACAGGGATGGAAAAAAAAAATTCAGAGGGAAAGATGAACACAAAGAAAATATAGGTGTAGCAATCTTATTTGTATTTCTTCCCTTGATAAGCCATGCTTATCATTCTTATCCTCTGTATAGTTATTGTTAACTCTTCCACATTTTAAATTCTTTTTACTGTGTTTTTTTTGATA
>PVIH01017888.1:0-15626 GCA_004025045.1 Sigmodon hispidus | reverse complement strand
TCCTAGAAAAGGCTATTTTTGGATTGTATTCAAATCTCAAGTGGGCAGAGAAAACAGTTATTTTAATTTTTTGTTTATTTTCTATTATTTAAAAAGTTTTTTTCCCCCATGTATCCACCTGCTCACTCTCCTTTCCCTTCTCCCAATCCTCAGTCTCCTTCCATCCCATTCCCCCATCCTTTCTCCAAGAAAGGCAAGGAGTCCCAAGGTGGGTCAATTCGGTCTTACGTATCCATTTGAGGTAGTTCTGATTCCTGCACCCCAATATTAGGACTGGGTTAGGTGTTCCTCTATAGGGAGTTGGCTCCAAGGTGCCACTTCATGCACAGAAACATAGTCTGATCCTACTCCATGGGGCTCCACATACTTCCTATGCCAATTAATAGTCATCTACCTTTGGAGGGTTTAGTTCCTTTTCCTGAAGTTTCTCCAGTGGCTGCTTTTGATTCAGCGAGCTTCCCAGAGCTCCAGCCAGCCATCTCTGTGGGACTTCACCTCCTAATCTCTATCCTTTTGCTAGTATAGACTTTCCTCTCTCTCTCTTTAGCTGGACCAGAAGCTTGACTGGTGTTTAGCTATGTGTCTCTATTTCTGCCTCTATTCATTGATGGATGTAGGTTCTATAATGACACTTAGGGTGGTTCTTTATTTGATTATAGGAGAAGTCCTGTTTAGGCACCCTCTCCACTATTGGTTGGAATCATATCCAGGGACATCCTGTGAGTTTTTGGAGGTTTCCCTAGCACTGACGTCTTTCTATCCCCCACATTGGCTTCCTATATCAAGATACCCATCTTTTTGTTTCTCTATATTTGTTGCTTCTATCACTCAGCCATCTCCTTCTCTCATGATTTGTTCCCACCTCTCCTTGGTCGCTAGCCATTATGATCCCAACTTGCTAAGGAGATCTTCTCCATTTTCTCTTCCTAGGGGAATCCCTGGATATCTCTTGTAAGTTCCTTCTGATCCCATGCTGTTCAGTGGTTGTGGTTTGCAGCTTGGATATTCTTTGCTTTTTGTCTAAAGTCCACTTATTAGTGAGTACATCTTTCTGGGCTTGTGATACCTTGCTCAGGAGGATATTCCCCAAATCCATCCATTTGCCTGCAAATTATAGGATGTTATTTCTTTTACTGCTGAGTAGTACACCATGGTGTAGATGTACCACAGTTTGTTAATCCACTCTTCAGTTGAGGGGCATCTAGGTTGTTTCCAGGTTCTTGCTATTATGAATAATTCTGCTAAGAACATATTTGAGCTATTGCCTTTAGGGTACAAATGTGCATCCTTTGGGTATATTCCCAGTAGTGGTATTGCTGGATCCTTGGGGAGATTGATTCCCAGTTTTCTGAGAAACCACCATATTGCATTCCAGAGTGGCTGAACAAGCTTACACACCCACCAACAATGGAGGAGTGTTTGGGGCATCAAAATAACTTTATATGAAGGTTGTTTTCTTTATGGCAAAATCTATCCATGTGGGCTAAAACCTGCCCTTGCCTCAATTGCTGACCATTACTGTCTAAACTGTACCAGCAGGACAGTTGACTGCTTAACTTTGAAAGTCAAGGTAGGGTAGTCCTTTAAAATTCCCTGCTTTACAGGAAAGTCTGTCAGATATGCTAGGCCTGTTGGCCAGAGTTGAATGCTCCAACATTCCAGAGGAGTTTTTCATGACTGTCCAAGCAGTCTGATGTCCCTGTCATCACCTAACATTTCATCCTTTTGGGGTCTTTGATGGAGTTAAAGATTAAATAGTTAAATTAATAGTTTTCTATAGAAATCAAATTATGTATAAAATTTTACTTTTTATTTAATTTTTTCCTCATACCCACCACTGCTCTCCCTCTTCCTCTTCCTTCAAGTCTTCCCCCAGCCCTTTCCCACCACAACCCATCCATTCACCAGCGAGAGCAATGAATCTCAAAGTGAGTCAGTTTGGTCTGGCATATCCATTTGAGGTAGGGCCGAGTCCCTCCTTCAGGTATCAAGGCTGAGAAACATGTTTTCCTACAGAAAGTCAGTTCAAATATAGTCCTAGAAGTCAGTTTATGCACTAGGAATAAACACTGGACCAAATGCAAGAGGCTCTATAAACTGCCAATGCCATTTGACTGTCATCTACATTCAGAGGGTTTAGATCCATAAATTCCATGAAGGTTCGTAAGCTATCATTTCAGAGTCTCCATCAGTTGCTGGATGAAGGTTCTGTAATGACAATTAGGGTGGTCATTCATTTGATAGTGGGGCAGGCCAGTTTAGGTACCATCTCCACTATTTCTTGTAGTCCTAGCTGGGCTCATCTTGTAGGTTCGTAGGTGTTTCCCTAGTACTAGGTTTCTCTCTGACCCCATG
This sequence comes from Sigmodon hispidus, assembly GCA_004025045.1. Classification (NCBI taxonomy): domain Eukaryota; kingdom Metazoa; phylum Chordata; class Mammalia; order Rodentia; family Cricetidae; genus Sigmodon; species Sigmodon hispidus. The sequence continues at coordinate 13,271 of PVIH01017888.1, read as the reverse complement.
ATGACTCTATCAAAATTTCTACTTTTTGCTCTCCCTCTGTGTTGTTGCCCCTCTCAACCATCCCATTCTTTCATTTTCTCTTTTTACCTTCTCTTGCTTCTTTTCCTCATATGATGCCAAGTTACTTAGGAAATGTTCTTCATTTCCCCTTTTAGGGGAATCTATGCATGTCTCTTTTAACTTTCTCCTGCTACTTTGCTGTTCTTAGGTTTATAGATTATAGCCTGCTTATCCTTTGTTTTATCTCTAAATCCACTTATGAGTGAGTACATACCATGTCTATCTTTCTGGGTCTGTGTTACCTCATTCAGGATAATACTCTCAAGATTCATCCATTTGCCCACAAATTTCAGAATGTCTTTCTTTTTATTTTAGCTGCTGAGTAATACTTCATTGTATAAATGTACCATAATTTCTTAAATCTATTTTTTAGTTGAGGGGAATCTATGTTGTTTCCAGGTTCCGACTATTATAAATAATGCTGCTATGAACATAGTTGACCTAATGCCCTTGGGATAAGAATGTGTATCCTTTGAGTATATGCCCAATAGTGGTATTGCTGAATCATTGGGTACATTGTTTTCCAGTTTTCTGAGAATCTACCACATTGTTTTCCAAAGTACAAGTTTACATTCCCACCAACAATGGAGGATTGTTCCCTTTGCTCCACATTCCCTCCAGTATAGGTTTTTATCTGTGTTTTTGATCTTACTCATTCTGACAGGTATAAGATGGTTTCTCTGAGTTATTTTGTTTTGAATTTCTCTAATGGCTAAAGATGTGCAGTAATTCTTTAAGTGTCTTCCATCTATTTGGAGTTCTGTTGAGACTTTCCTATTTAGTTCTATACCCCATTTTTAAATTGGACTCTTTGGTTTTTTGACCTCAACTTTCTCAAGTTCTCTCTATATTATAGAGATCAATCCTCTGTCAAATGTTTGGTGAAGTTTTTTTTTTTTTTTCCAATTCTGTAGGTTGTTGTTTTATGGTTTGTAGAAGAATGCAAATAGGTTTATATTTATCACCCTGCACAAAACTCATGTCTATGTGAATCAAAGACCTCAACATAAACTCAGTTACACTGAACCTGATAGAAAAAAAGTGGGAAATACCCTTGGATGCATTGACACAGGAGAAGATGACTTTCTAAATATAATATCAGTAGCACAGTCACTGAATAAAATACTTAATAAATGGGACCTTCTGAGACTGAGAAGCTTCTGTAAGGCAAAGGACATGGTATAAAACTTTAGACTCACAAGATAAGATATATAATAAAATATTTTCTCTAATTTTGTCAAATACAAATGCACTAGATATATTGTAAGTCTAATTTTTCACTTATATATATATTTACTATGTTAAAAAGCTTCATTTTTAATTAGGATGAAATGCTGTGGAATAATCCTTCTCTATACTGCAATATGTATTACTCTCACTGGTTAGTAAAGAACAGTCAGGCTGTTAGCCAGGCAGGAAGTATTGGAAGGAAAGCCAGATACATAGGACTTTAGCAGGAGAAAGGGCAGGGCCAAGGGGTTATCAGGACCTGCAGAGGGAGCAGGCCAGGCTGGAAGACAGGTAAAGCTACTAGCCATGTGGCAGAATGGAGATGAATACAAATGGGTTACTTTAAGAGGTAAGAGCTAGTTCTTAACATGCCCGAGCTATTGTCCAAACATTTTAAGTACCATAAGCCTCCCAGTAATTATTTGGGAACAGGCAGCAGGGACAGGAAAGATTTGCCTACAATAATTCATGCCCAGATGTCAGATAATCTTTGAAACATAGCTTCTGCATCTTTTTTGCAATGGACTTTTTACCTGTTACCCAGATATTTATACCAGGGCCTACCTCTTATGAAATAGCTTAATTTTTTATATGAGAAGCAATCATAGCTTCTGGTATGATGTAATTCCTAGTGCCCTTATAGTTTCAAGTTATAAATGTAGCCACCATTTTATAAAATATTGGAACAAATTTTCATGATTGCTTGCACCTGTGTTTTCCGAGACTACAATTGCAAAGTAATTTCCCATTATTGATTAGATTGGGCTTTTTCTAGCTCAACATTGTGTTCTCGTGAACATTTTTTCATTACATGTATTTGATGGTATTTTACCAGTGTTGGTTGATATATTACACTGAACACAGTTGGCCTTCTTTCTTTTCTTTTAGAGGTTATTTTCATTTTCATTCACAGTTTGAAGCACTACAGTAAAACGAGATGTGTTTCAAGTAGTAGAAGTCTCTCTTATCTCCTTGTTTCCCAACCATTCTGAATAATTTATGTATTTTCATATATTGCCATATGTCCTTTGCTTTTCAGTACAGTTTTAGGTACTGTATTAGATACTTTTCTATGGCCATGTTAAAAGAGAAATTTTGGGTAGAAAATATTTAGTTTGGCTTAGAGATTTAGAGGGATAGAGTTTCTCATGTTGGGGGAATCATGGCAGCAGCAGAAAGCTGGCTGACCACATTTCATAGGGAGTCATGAAAACAGAACAGTGAGTCCAGACTATAAAACCCCAAAGCCCTCCCTCTGTGATGCACTGCCTCCAAAAAGGCTCTTCCTCTTAAAATTTCCCTCAGAGCACAACCAACTAGAGGCCAAGAGTTCAAATACATTATTCTATGAGGGATATTTCACATTCAAACTCAAGCAGGTATTACCTATTGTTTTGCTTTCATACAAAATGACAGACTTTTTTTTTTTTTTCTTGAGTTGAGATAGAATCTTTTTTTCTGTCACAGTCTGGCATTGAAATTGTGTTCCTTTTAGTTTCCCCCTTCTAAATAGCTGAAATTACAGAAATCATTTCTGGTTTGGTTACTTATTTAGTTATTTATTTATTTAAGTTAGGATTTCATTTTTTTATATACTACCTAATACACATACACTGTCATGTACACTTTGTTTCTTGCCTTATTAATAGAATTATGTTGTAACTTTTATTTGGTCAAATTTCATTGTTTACATTGTTGTGATTTTTGAATATGCACCTTGAAAGCTGAACCCATTAAAACCTTTATGTGCAACTTTGCTTTGCTTGAAGTGAAAAATTGCCTTTTTAGTTTGTTTTGTTTCCTATGCATTTATTATCTCCTCTCAATATATTTAAACACATAATATATTCATTCAATTTTGTGTTCTTAAAAATTGCACAAAATGTATTTAATTTTTTATGTTTTTACATCTGATACTTTATCTCGTAGAGAAGTTTACCTAAAAAATAATAAATTTTAGGCAAGAGATATGAAAGCATTGTAGCTTTCAGTATTACATTTTGAGACTTCTAACTGTATCTGATTTTAATTTTAATTGCTTTTTTATCACAACTTTTATAATTTCATATACATGTGCTTTTCTACCCTAACTTTCTACCTTCCTACCACAGCAATCCACCTTACACACTTCCTATACATTTCTCTCAAGTGTTCATGTCTATTTAAAGACACACCAAGGCTACAAGGGCCATCATTGTAATCATGGGTTTGCAGCTGTCCACTGGTATCTGGTGGGCTCAGTAGAGGGTACACAGCAAAGACAGTGGTTATGGTTGCCTGACTGGTGTATGGATGGGTAACACAAATCATCAAGAATAACAGTGTTCTCTAATGGGCTCTCGACTCTTAAGAGATGATTTTATTTTTAAATGATTTTTAATGTGTATGTGGGTGTGGCTATGTGTGTTCATGAAATCCTGAAGTGTGTATCAGAGCCCCAGGAGCTGGAGTTACAGGCTATCATGAGTTGCCCATTCTGGGTACTGGGAACTGAACTTAGGTCCTCTGCAAGAGTGGCAATTCCACTTCACGAGTGGAATTTTTCTCACCCTCCAAAGCTCAGACTCCAAACTCATGAACAAGAGATCATATTGATAGACTTGAGAGTGGAGACTGAGTTTGGGCTCAGTGGTTGAACCTGAAGTTCTAGCGCTTAGGAAGTAGAAGCAGAGTAAATGAACATATTTTCAGTTAAATAAAAATCCACAGAATCTAAACAATTGCAAATGAGTCAGGCCTTCTAAAAATATGGTTAAGACAAGAAAACTTAAAAATTATAGAAAGTTGATTAAGTGACAAGTCCTGCTCCATCCTCAAAAAACACACGGTATAAAAAAAATTTCATAGATCTCATTTTAACTCTATCTCCACTGTAAGGAAATTGTTTTGATTTTGTTGTTGTTCTTTGTTTGTTTTTGTGTTTTCAATACATGGTTTCTTTGAGCAGCCCTGGCTTCCTGGAACTTGATCTATAACCCAGGCTGGTCTTGGACTCAGAGATTCACCTGCCTTTGACTCCTTAGTGCTGGGATGAAAGATGTGCACCATCACAGCTCTGCTAGGAAAATAATTTTGTAATTGGCAAGAATAGAATAAATATATTTTTAAAATTTTTTATTACGAATAAAGTCAAATTTCTATAAGTGTATATCCTTATTCAAGGTCCCTTCCCCCTCCTACCCCCTAAGGTCACTCTCTCTTCTCCACATCTCCCCATCTCCTCTCCAGCATGGGCAGGAGGTCACAAGGTCCCAATATTGCTCAGTTCAGCCTCCACTCCTGGCAGATCCAGTATCCTCCTCACAACATCAAGACTGAGTCAGGTGTTCCTCTAGAGGGATTGGGATCCAAGGTGTCAGTCTAAGGTGTTTCAGATCCCAAGCTGTTCAGTATGTGGTTTGCACCTTGGACATGCTTTGTTTTTTTTATTTTTTGTTTAGAGTCTACTAATGAGTGAGTACATCCCCTGCTTATATTTCTGGGTTTGTGATAGCTCATAATATATATGCTTTATAATATATATACTATATATATGTGCATACACATATATATATACTTACATGCCAAACACTTTAACAGTTGAGCCATCTCATAAATCCCTTATTTAATAGCGTTTTTGTTATTCAATGACATTTATACATAGCTGACTATTCACCAAACCCATGCACAAAACTGTGATCTTATGTATATTTTTGAATAAATATTTTGAGTGCTTTTTTCTTATTAATATTTATGTTAGTTACTATCATGGCAAAGGCTGCATAAAGAAGGAAGAGTTTAGTTGGGTTTATGGTTCCAGAAAGAAGTTTAGGGTTCATAATGGCAGGGATAGCATGGATACATATATGATGGCTCAAGACAAAAGCTTAGAGTAGAAAGCTCACATCTGAAACTGCAAACAGGAAGCAGAGACTGTGACCTAGATGTGGAACATGGCTTTTGAAGCCTCAAATTCCATCCCCCAGTGGCATACAGCCTTCAGAAAGAGCATATCTCCTAACGTTATCCAGACAGTATGAACAAAATGAAGACCAAGTGTTCAAACACTCAAGCCTCCAGTCCACCACAATATTTTGTTGTTGTTATAAAGATGCTAGTCTCGGACTTGAGATAGGTAAGAAAAAGGTTTATACCTTCTGACCTCTACTAACTTGAGGCTTGCTACTTATTTAAAAAAATGATATGCTGTTTCTGAGAATTGCAGATTAAAACCAGAAAAAGCAAGTAATTACTCTGGAAGTTGTTTGGCCTCTTTAAAGAGTATACATGGCAGTATTTATATAATTAAGAAGTTTAATGCAGGTGAGTTGTAAACTAATTTAACTATCAACATCAACATCTTGAACTGCAATTATGGGAAATGTTTTTTAAATTAAGCACTTTTTAGTGCCAACTGCCTTGGCAATTTATTGTTCTTTACTCTTTTCATTTCTTTAATCCTTAAAAGCTGACTGCATGCTGGGATGCCATAAGATTTCTTTTTTAATCAGCCTATAATGATAAGGGTCACATTTCAATATCTGCAGTACAAAAGTAATGTACCTTAGGAGTTTGACTTTAATGGTTACCATCATAGCATGAGGTAATAGTTAATGTTTTTATTTTAAATAAAGGGTTGGAATTAACTTTTTAAAAAAGTGCTAGGCACCTGGTAATGAATATCTATTCACTGATAAGGTAAAAAGGGTGTTTTATTGTGATTAATTGTGAGAGATGATGATACTAGGTCAATTTAGCTTCCGTGGTGGTTAACACACCTATATAGTAATGATTAATAATGAGCATAAACACTTTGGATGGTATTACTCATGTTCTCATCATAATATGCCTGACACCATTGGCTTTTCAATAGAGGAGGTAGATGCCTTCTAACTGGTAGAGCAATGGGCAAAGACTATGCGGTAATAACCTTATTCCATGTGCTGTAAGGAACATTTTGAGTCAACAGTACAAGGGAACAAAACAATTGGAAAAACAGCCTGGGAAGGATGATAGCCTTGATGTGCTAGAAATTTTGTGCCTTATTTTTTATTATCTTTGATAGATGCCATATTTAATTTTTTCTGGGAGAGTTATTGACAATAGAAATTTATAAAGTCTATTTTTTTCCCCTGAGCCATGATGGTTGGTGTTTTAACTTGTAAAGGCTGACAATCCCTTTTTCACATTAATTTACTCCATGAAAAAGGTAAGGCTTAAAAAACCACCAACTTCTGATGTCACATCACACATAAAAAATTCCTTTTTTGAGAATTTTAGAAACTAGGCTGTGTGTGTATGTGTGTGAGTGTGTGTGTGTGGGGAACAACTCCTGTGAATGCTAAAATGTGAATGTTTATAAGCACGAATACTTTTTAAAACAGAGTATTAAATTATTCTACGTAGTGGCTATTGTTCTCTGAAACAGAGAGAGCATGAGTGTTAAGAGGCAGAAAAACTGAACAGATCTCTTGTTGGGTAATGACTTTGGGGAGTGTGTGTGTGTATGTGTGTGTGGTCAGACAGTGACTCTAACTGATGGTTTATTTACCTGAAAGATAAGTAGACTGGTTAATTCATGGTTGAAAGGGTGATGTATGATATGGCAAGGTTCTCAGCAGGCATCTCCTCATCTGCCTTGGAGCCTGAGTGTCAGGGATCCAGATGGCTGTTCTCCACTGATCTTTGTCTCAGAGTTTTGGCTGTTTTAGTTATTTATATGTAAAACAAGAGTTTGTTGAGACAAATAGTCATCAAGTCAACAATTAATATTAAAAATAAAATTGAGCAAAATTTTCAGCAACTGTATTTACCTAGAGAAAAAATACACTATCTTCCTAATATTTAATAATCACAGATATTCTTTATATATTTATTTTGTGAACTGAAAAAACTAAACACCTTAAATCTTCCAATCAATAAATGAATTAATAAACTTCACAGTTTTCAAAAGAGGAAACCAATAAATATTTTCCTAAATGCTTAATATATTTTGCCATCAGAGAAATCCAAGTCAACATTTTTTGAGAGTTCCTTACATTCTAGTCAGTGTGGCTATTATCAAACCAAAGGAGAAAAAGAACCCTAAAACAAAATGTCCATAAATGCTGGTGAGGATATAGCGGGGAAGTGGGGCAGGGAGTCTTGTCCAATGCTGGTAGAAGTACAGTTAGAGATTTGTTGGATACCACCAAGGTTTATGTGCCATTAATGGACCCTTAGGGTGATTGTGCCATGCTGGTTATTGATGTGGTTCATAGGCATCATAGCTGGGTAGGACCGTTGATTGCCTCCTTTCTTTGGAAGCTTGCATGGTACCTTCTGGTACCATAAAAGCTAGCTGTCAGGGAAAGTGTATTTATTTTTTATCTTTATTTATTTTTGAATAAAGTCTCATTTTTTTATTCATGTATCCCCTGGGAAAGTGTATTTAATTCAATTTTGCCTCAAAGGCCTCTGGGCTCTATTAATAATGTGCACGGTGTCTTCAGCAATAGTGACTTTCACTTCTTGGGGGCAACCAAAGGCAAAAGCAATAAGATATATGTTTGGGAGTTTTTTGGTCAACCCTGGCTACCAACTCAAAAGAGAGCTTCTCAAATGTGTATTGAGATTTAGTTTGTAATTATTTCAGGTAGGATTAAATACATTTTCATATTGTTTATAAACATGAAAAATTCCTATACTTAGGAATCAATTCTATGCCCTCACTAAGGAAAATTCTTTGAAAATGACTCAGAAACATAGTATTTTGTACATATTTATCCAAAACCAGAAAGAAAGTCCATAGCTCTAGCACATGTTGGAAGGGTTAAGCCTGGTAAAACAAAAAGGAATATGATTCATGGCTAGTGTTCTATGTACTTGATTAAATATTACAGTTAACAACTTGAAAAACTTAGGAGTCAATTGACTTAACTTTTGGCAAATCGATTGTAGTTCTTAACCTGGAAGGAGAAAACTTGGTTGACAGGACTGTACTAGGGGAAACTGTATTCAAGTAACCAGTGAGGAACTTCACTGCCTGGAGGAATTACTCAGCCTTTTGCAAGGTAAAGTCAGCTTCAGATGGCATCAACTTTGTTTTAAAACTGAGATGAAAACAAGTATCTGGGTGTTGAATCAATGAGAAGATAAATTATGAATAGGGGAGAACACCCAGAAAATGCAACACTTGTCTTCTCAACACAAGAGAAAGGAAAAGAAAGAACAAGCTACTGTATCCTGGCTACACAGTTCTCTCTCTTATTCTTACTAACAGGATGTGTCAAGATGCTACTAGAAATTGGGTGAATGTGAGCAATGAATCATGGGAGAGGCTAGCAAAGTGCTTTGTTTTTATTTTCTCGTGGTTTGTGTGTTTTCTTGTTTGACTTTTATGGGAAGTTTATAGTCGTTTTCATTCTTCAGAGAGTCACTTCTCAACTTCCTTTGGTCATAGGGTTGAGCAAACAATTAGAGGGAAGTGATATAGTCAGAGTCAGTATCTTTATCCATCTCTCTCTTTCTCCCCCCCTCCGCTTCTCTCTCCGGCACATCAATATAGCAATAGCTCTAAATCATGCTTAGACTCAGGTTCTCAGCTGAGCTCCCCAAATGACCTCTCTATGATATAATGGTGGCTAGTGCTATATTTGAGGCTGCCACTCCATTCTCCAGCTGAGAAGAGAGTAATGTATAATAGTCACATGGTTAAAAAGAACACATTCAGAGTACCAAATATTTCAAAGTCAATAGTTTTTGCTTTTGTTGCATTGATCTCAATGGTTTTGGAAAGAAAGGGATGTCTTCAGACATATTTGGCTTACTAGTTATAGCAGATTATGATACAGTAGCATTTCTCAATTTTCCTTAGTCAATGGATTGGTAGATACTCATAACACTCAGCCTTTGTCTAACAATGGAGAGTTAATTACACTGAAAACCAAATCCCTTACCCCATATATACTACTCCTTCTTTAAATTTTTGCTCTCAAGACTCAGAGAGTGAGTTGTTTTTAGTACCAGGACCAAATTTACCTAGAAATTATTAAGACAATACATGATAAAATTAACCATTGAGGAGAAAATGTCCAAGGTTAAGAGTACTTATTGTTATTAACAATTTATTATTACTAACAACTTATGTTTAGATTTTCATACTTTCCTCACTCAGTAGATTGATATGTCACAGCAAACACCAAGTTTATAACTTGATAATTTATTTTAAGGAGAGATATTTTAAATCTTAAAGTAATGAGAGTTCAACATTACCAATGTTTTACAAGGTCCCCAAACCTTTTAAAAACCATTCATAGATCTTCTATATTCCCAAGAAGATCTGTATGACATTTAGGGGGCTAGATGAAATCGTAAGATATGCGGAGAAGCAACTGTTTAACATTTGCTTTAGAAGGGAGATGGTTGAGAACATATTGGCTTCTGACTGCTAGTAGCTTCCACATCAACATCAGGAGAAAGATTCAGTGGGTGAAAATGAGGCACAGTCATCACAGTTGCACATACTATTGATTATCAGGTAGTATGGATTATCAGAGACTTAGTTACAGAATTAAATAAGTTTAAAGGTAGAAAATTGCTAATATAAATATTTATAATCCAGATATAGGGTAAAGGTGAAGCAATACAAGCATTGTTTTGTCTGGACTATCTGTTAGCTTTTTGCATGTGGTGCATGAGGGTCGAACAAGGGTCCCCAGTGCCTATGCATGCTTAGGGCTAGGGGGGGCCCCCCCGCCGAGTCACGGCACCAATGTTAGTTTTTTGCACGTGGTGTGTGAATGGAATCTCAACACCAGGAGTACCACACGAGAGTTTATTAAAGTAGCAGGCAGAGGTAGGGTGGAAGGGAGCAGAGAAAGAGGAAGAGGGAGGGGGACTTGTGTGAGCACTTTCTTTAAGAGGGTAGGTGGGCCCATGTTTGCATAGCCACACCCAGGGGCATAGTTGACTCTGTTACATTCCAGGTGAATGCAAGCTTTGGAAATCCTTACACTATCTTCATGTAAAATACCTGATTCCCTGGAATAACTATTATTAACACATGGTTGGCCTGCTTTCAAAACATGTCTGTCATACAGGTGGGGTGGTGCCTGCTTTTAATTGTAGCACTTAGAAGGCAGAGGCAGGCTGATCTCTGTGAGTTCAAGCCCAGCCTGGTCTACAGAATGAGTTTCAGGACAGCCAGAATTACATAGTATGACCCTGTTACACTTCTTTTATTCCTCCAAAGATGGTGCTTGATGACCTGCCATGTAGTACACTCATTATAGGGAGCCTCCTATAACATCATAGCAAGTCCACATAACAGTGAAATAAGGAACAAAGAGTAATATTCTAGTACAACTAGCATATTAGGATTATCTTGTAAAAGCTGCCCCCTCTTCCTTTTCTTTCTCCCTCTTTCCTTTTCCTTTGTCTTCCCTTCCTTCTTTCCACCATTTTTTACTCTAGGGAGAATCATATTCCTTTTCAAGAGCAGCCTCATGGAAGAGAGAACTGAAGCCTCCTAGCAGCTGCTGAGCTGAGAATAGTATATCCTCCAGCCTTGTCTCACTACCTCAGACTGGAACTATGCCTTGACTACAAATTCAAGAGACTCTGAGGCAGAATCATGAGAGAAATAAATGTCTCCCAGATTCATGACCCCGAGGTGAGTGAGATAATATGTTTGTAGCTTGAAGCAGCTAAAATGTGGAGGTAATTTGTTACGTAGCAATAAACAAGAGATATAGCACCCATCTATTCCCAACAGTGTCTTGATTTGGATGAAAAAAAAAATAAGATCACTCTGCATAAAAGATGCCAGTAGAAGTCTTAGTCATGAACTTATTAGAATTTTTATTTACAATTAAAGATTTAATATGTAGTTAGAAAAGTTATCAGGACAGAGGCATTCAATAGTGTCTGAAGTCTAAATCTGAAGATTCTGAGTTATGAAAGAGAATGATAAAATAGATAATATCATTAGATTTAGAGTCAAGCTTGGTTGAATGTGAATTCTGATACCATTATTTACTCTCCTTGGCTACTTGTTTTGATTTTAGATGCTTCAGTTTTAAAATATGAAAAATGAGGATTATAATATCACCTACTTTACAGGATTTTTGAGGTTAAATGTATGTAAAGGACTTAAATGATACCAGAACACACAGCATTCAGTAAAAGTTACCCTTTATTATTGCAAGGAGGAATTGAGTTGACATTTTATCTTTGCTCTATATATGGCTAAATAAATAATCCTCTTCTAATGGTATTCTCACTGATTCATTTCTGAAGTAATTTTATATTCTTGCTGTGTGTCTTGAGATTTAAGATAGAAATATGTTATCCCTTAAGGAAGTTACAAAATAGTTGGAAAAATTTAACATGCTTTTATGCATATTATTTGTATTGAATAATATATAATAAAACTACAGATGGTTGCTTGCTTAGTTGTGGATTGCCTTGTAGGTTTTTAGTTTCACAGTAATGAAAAATCAATGCATATCCAGTATAAAGCATACATAGAATCTTGAACTTTGTTCTTTTGACAGGATGGATATATACAGCTCCATATTCTCCAGATATGCTGGAGATCTGCAGCTTCCAGTACACAACATAATCACCAGGAGTATAGCTGATAGTCTCTAGTCTACTATCTTGCTGAGCTATAGTCTCCTATAGGTCAAATGTATTAAATTCAGTTTAAGATTGGTTATTGGGACATAATTGTATCACAAACCAATTATAAGTCAGGGAGTATCCCATATATACATATATGAATGACTGAATATTTATGCATTAAATGTAAAAATTACGATGTCAAGAACAAAATGATGAAGTGCAGATTGACCCAAGGAAAAATGGGGGTGAATCAAAGAGCAGGCAATGGGACTGTAGAGCTAGAATGGGTACATTTATGAAAATGAGGAGACACTTTTAAATAAATAGTAGGACTTTCTGTAAGGGCCTAGTTGATGGCTGCATCCCTGTTTCCTGAGAAATCTTTAGGATAGAGTGAATATCAAAGAAATAGTTGTCAAGTGGATTTGTTGAAAACGAGGTGGTGGCGCATACCTTTAATCCCTGCACTTGGGAGGCAGAGGCAGGTGAATCTCTGTGAGTCTGAGGCCAGCCTGTTCTTCAGAGTCCCAGGATAGGCTCCAAAACTATACAGAGAATTACTGTCTCAAAAAACAAAACAAAAAAGGAGAATAATTATTTAATAAGTAAAGGAGATTGGGGATTAGGCATATAGAAAGGGCAACCAAAGGCTGTATGGATGGATGTTAGCTAATTTTGTTGGAACCAGAGAGGAGGGGAAAAGAGGGGAAGGGAGAAGAGAAGAAGGGGCTATAAAATGAATTATTAAGGAAAATGAAGTGCTATCTTAAGTTTTCAAAATGTTTAGGCTACAATCATTACCTTTATAAAATTTGCTACCTTTTAGATAGAAAAGTAGATATTTATGCCAGTAATTTATTTCCCATAACAAATCGTCCAACTCAAACTCAGCGAACAGAACAATAATCAATTTGTAGGTTCTTAGTTCATCCAGGATTTGTTCCAAGAAGTCTGGAGCCTCATCTGGAAGGACAGGGGAGGGGAGGAGAGGGGAGGGAAGGAGATATATTGGTGACATGAGGGTGAAGATTAGCTTCAGATAGTGAGGAAGAGGTACGTTTAGAGGCTTTTCACTTCAGCAAAGCTGAAGACACAAGGAAACATAGGTTCTTCTTAAAAGTGTCTATGAAGAGCTACTAAGAAAATGGTGTGGGAGATGGTGTGGGAGGTAAGTTGTTTGGCATACAGATGAGTGAAAGGGAAGATAAAGAATGGAGTTTCAGAACAAGTAGTGGGGAGTTAAAATTCTGGAGAAAGGGGAGGAAAGCCAATACAGAAGAAGGGAGAAGGGAACATAACACCAAGGTTATTTGTAAAAGTCACAAGGAATTATCTGAAGTACACACACACACACACACACACACACACACACACACACACACACACACACACACACA
>PVIH01017887.1:0-40314 GCA_004025045.1 Sigmodon hispidus | reverse complement strand
GGGAGGGGGAAGAGACCTTGAATAAGGATATACAGGGATGGAAAAAAAATTCAGAGGGAAAGATGAACACAAAGAAAATATAGGTGTAGCAATCTCATTTGTATTTCTACCCTTGATAAGCCATGCTTATCATTCTTATCCTCTGTATAGTTATTGTTAACTCTTCCACATTTTAAATTCTTTTTACTGTGTTTTTTTTGATAAATACAAAATAAAGAAGGAAAAAAAAAGGAGAAAAAAAATGAACCATGCAAGCCATTCTCATTCAGACCATCACACAGGCACACACTCAGATACTCTGTGTGTGTGTGTGTGTGTGTGTGTGTGTGTGTGTGTGTGTGTGTGAGAGAGAGAGAGAGAGAGAGAGAGAGAGAGAGAGAGAGAGAGAGATTCTTACTTACATAGCAAGTGATAAATCAACCTGGCCTACAGGAGACTCTGTCTCAAAAACAAAACACTGAATTGTAACTGACCTGTCTGGCAGGAATAAATATCTTCTAAAGAGAAAAAAAAAAAAAAAAAAAGAAGTAATGTGATAGCCCCTCAAAAGCTTGTGCGATTCTTATATACCTTTTCTCTGATCTACAGACAGTAGACATCATGTGCTTGATAAGAAGAAACACTTTTGGCACAGGTAGTATTTGAACTGCACTTACTGTCAGGAAGCAGTCTGATAATCACCCCCACTCAACTTTTAATCATCATCTGAAATCCAAAAGCTGTTCTGAGAGCAGCATAAAGGCAGTTTTAGGATTTTATCTATTGTCATCATAAAGGTCGTTATATTGTCATCATTTTAACAACAGCTACTAGAGTGTCATAAAGAACTGTGGGACAATGATAGAAAACATTGATTAAACAAGACATCAGATGAGAGCCTATGCTAAAGACTTCACATGCTTTATTATATCCCAAGCTTATCTCCATTTTCAATGAGAAGGATAAATCTATAGATACATGTGGATGAGAATCCAGGTGAAACATGAAGCCAGAAGATCTTCAAAATTCTGAACCCTAGAACTACTGGTACTTTTCTTTGATTAAGAGTCCATATTGCTCTTTCAAAGGACTCAGGTTCAGGTTTCAATAATGTAAATTTCATGGGATCTGATCCTCTCTTCTTACATTTGGGGAACTTCATTCATGTGCATAAATCCATACACACACATAAACATATACATATAAAATAAAATAACAATAAATATTTCAAAAAATCTGCACCCTTAATCATTTAACCACATTTTTCTCAGCTATGTTCATATGTCTACAAAATAATTAATTGATCCTGTAACATATATTAAAGATATTTTTAATTTTTTAGATGATAAAAAATAGAGACTTCACAGTGCCTCTTGCAGGTATAGTATCTTAGTGCCTCTTATAAAAGGACTGTTTATCGTCACACAAAATTTTCACTTTTACAGAGTTTCTTTCAAAACAAGGAAGAAACTAACAATATTCTTGTAATTCTTCTACCCATTATAACACTTGCCATTTCAGTCCTTGGAAGTCTATAACTCCCTCCTACGAAGAACACCAGACCTTAGGATCTTGCTTATTTTATCTTTAACATCACAAATATTCATATGAAGTTTTCCACTGAGATCTATTACTTAAAAATGGAATTAATGTATATTCCATTCCAAGGCAAGTGGATGATTATTCTATTTCAATGTTTAAGCATTTTCATTATTATCACTACTTAAAATGAGGTATGTTTTGCTTTTCCAGTGGCATTGGCTTTAAAAACTGTTGGTACAAAACAAACCTCATTTATATTGCTTTTCTAAGGCTTGAATATCAACAATTTTTATGAGAAATGAGATAAGATTTAAGAAAAAGAAAAATGTTACCAAATTCTCTGTAGGAATTTTCCAGATGGCAAGACATAATCACATGCAAATTCTTTCTTAATATGTCTTCCTTCATGCTGTTTCCTGAGAAAAAAAAGTACTGTAATGCTTTTGATAAACTGAGAAAAGGAGTTTTTCATTCTGCATCCATTCTAAATGATAAACTGACAGTAAGTAGTGGTAAAAGCTAGGGGACTGAAGTTACCTGAACAACTTTATTCCACACCTGTCTAGCCTCTGTACTAAACCTTCCTGTTTAATATTTCTACAACCTAAACTTAATTTCCATTCATCCTTCTCTGCAGTTATTTTTGTTTGTTTTGCTGCTCTGTTCTCTCTATCTAATAGTGGCTGCCTTGGAGCTTGATCTGTCAACCAGACTGGGTTCAAACTGTGAGATCGTCTGCCTCTGACTACTGAGCACTGTGATTAAAGCCGTGCCACCAACAAACCTGGCCTTTCTTTGTAAGTCTTAAAATCATCCACTACTATCAAATTCCTCCTAATTAATACTTTTGTTTTCCTATAAATAATTATAATTCATGATTCAAAATTATCTAATTCTGTTTCTTATTTAATTTGCTTTAAAGGTATCTTAGGTAAGAATCATGTCGCAATATCAGAATTACATTAAATATCAGTAGGCTGTCAATGCACTAGATGCCTGTATGAAAAACCTAGAGAAATCTCACAATAGAGAACTAACAGCTCAGCTGAAAGCTTTAGAACAATTAGAAGCAAACTCACCTAGAAGGAGTAGATGGCAGAAAATAATCAAACTTAGAGTTGAAACCAATACAATTGAAACAAAAAGAACAATACAAAGAATCAATGAATCTAAGAGTTGGTTCTTTGAGAAAGTCAACAAGACAGATAAGCCCTTATTCAAACTAATCAAAAAGCAGAGAGAGAGTGTCCAAATCAACAAAAGCAGAAATGAAAAGGGGGACATAACAACATACCCTCAGGAAATTCAGATAATTATCAGATCATACGTCGAAAATCTATATTCCACAAAAATGGAAAACCTAAAAGAAATGGACAGCTTTCTGGACAGGTACCATTTACCAAAATTAAATGAAGAACAGATTAATTACCTAAACAGGCCTATAACCCTTAAGGAAATTGAAGCTGTCATTAAAAGCCTCCCAAAAAATAAAAGCCCTGGTCCAGATGGTTTCAGTGCAGAATTCTACCAGAAATTCAAAGAAGAATTAATACCATTACTCCTCAAACTATTTTACACAGTAGAAGCTGAAGGAATATTACCAAATTCCTTTTATGAGGCCAAAATTACCCTAATACACAAGCCACTCAAAGACACAACAAAGAAGGAGAATTACAGACCAATCTCCCTCATGAATATTGATGCTAAAATTCTCAACAAAATTTTGGCAAACAGTATATAACAATCTATAAAAAATATCATCCACCACGACCAAGTAAGCTTCATCCCAGAAATGTGCGGTTGGTTTAGCATATGAAAAACAGTAAACATTATCCATCATATAAATAAGCTAAACGAACAAAACCACATGATCATATCCTTAGAAGCTGAAAAAGCCTTTGACAAAATCCAATACTCCTTTATGATAAAATCTCTGGAGGAATCAAGAATACAGGGGCAATATCTCAATATAATAAAGGCGATCTACAAGAAGCTGACAGCCAACATCAAACTTAATGGAGAAAAACTCAAAGCAATCCCAATAAAATCAGGAACTAGACAAGGATGTCTTTTCTCCCCTTATCTATTCAATATAGTTCTTGAAGTTTTAGCTAAAGCAATAAGAGAACAAAAGGAGATTAAGGGACTATGAATTGGAAAAGAAGAAGTAAAACTATATCTATTTTGCAGATGATATGATTGTATACATAAGTGACCCACAAAATTCTTCCAAGAACCTTCTATGGCTGATAAACACCTTCAACAATGTAGCAGGATACAAGATTAACTCAAAGAAATGATTAGCCCTGCTATACACTAAAGATAAAAGGGCTGAAAAAAAATAAGGGCAACATCACCCTTCATAATAGCTGCAAATAGTATTAAATACCTTGGGGTAACTATAACCGAGGAAGTAACAGATATATTTGACAAAAATTTTAAATCACTGAAGAAACAATTTGAAGAGGATATCAGAAAATGGAAAGCTCTCCCTTATTTCTGGATAAGTAGCATCAACATAGTAAAAATGGCAATTCTACCAAAAGCAATGTACAGATTCAGTGCACTGCCCTTCAAGATTCCAACACAACAGTTTTTGTACCTTGAAAGAACAATACTCAATTTCATTTGAAAAAAATATCAAATCATTTTTGATTCTTGAAAATGTGAGACATTGACCATAAAGATTGAGAATATCAAATGATTTAAAATAAAAGGTAAAAAGGGCAAGCTGAGCTGAGAAATACTCTAAATATTTTCAGTAATTTTAGGGAAACAATTTTTCAGACAGAACACAACTAAGGCAAGGATGAAATCAGAGAAACTGTGACAGCATCCAGAAAACATTCACAAGCTCAAGACAGACAAAAATCCTAGCACAGAGGATGGAAAAGTGGGCATAAAATCCAACTTACAAATCAAACAAATTTATCTATAAATGATAACTCCTGGGGATTAGAAAATCATCAATGGATTGACACTGAAGATATCAAGCATGTTCCATGGCAGACCCTATGCTTATGAATAATTGATGGAGACAAATCAGACAATCAGACTCCATGTTTTTAGTAGTCTTTGTTGTTTCTGTTGTCTTCTTCAAAAAATATGAAGTAACATGAAGTTGGGTGGGTAGTGAGGGTGCAATCTGGGTGGAGAAGGGGGCAGTGAAAGGAAAAGATGATAAAATTGTCAAATGGAGAAATGTGAAAATACTTGTTATCTCTTTAGTCATCTTCAAAAAATTAAACTTGAATTTGATTTTACAATTTACAACAATGAATGGAAAAAAATCAAAATGTGACCACTATTTAACTCTCTGTGTTGCAATGTGGGTTTAATGAAACATTGTTAGTGAAAGTATTCTATCACTCCTCCAGTTGTACAACTTTGTATAACTAGACAAGATATTCAATCTCCTTATAAAGGATAGCAAATAATTCTGTAAAAGACACGAGAGTGCTTTAATACATAGAGAGAGAAGTTTTCTAGACATTTGTCAATGATCTGTTAAAAAACACACACAACAGTTGAAAATAGGTATATTGAAGCTCCATATAGTTGGTAAGAGATACTTAATTAATTATCAAACTCTTTTCACTTCCCATATTAATTTTTCTTCAGGATAATTACAGTGAAGCAAGTTACAGTCATAAGAACTTGATATTTGCAGAAAAAGTATAAATAACATTTAAACATTGTAATATATAAAACAAATAAAGAGCAATTGCTATAGACTATAAAATTTAGAGTCATTTTATAACTAATAAACTTATTTTCTCATTTTTAAAATTAATTCGGTTGATCAAGATACAACAAAAATTCAGATTAGCACATAACTTTAAGAACAATTTTTTTTGCCATTTAGTCTACAGCATTTTAAGAATTTTGCATTTATAAGTTTGAAAAAATAGAACATTGAATTTATTTTTTAATCTTGATGTTTTATTTGAAATTTAATTTTTGTATGTTTTATATTTAATCTCTCCAGCCCAATGTTAGAAAATGAATACTTCTTGAAAAGAACTAGTTGTCATATGGTTATCACACCATAAACATTAAATGCTATGATAGTTACAAAATTTACATTGTCAATGATGTCTCCCTGAAATCACATATTAGTCAGTCTTCTATCCCATTCAAAGTCTCCATGGTTGAAGATCAAATTAGGACATAATCACTCAAGTTGTTGAAGTTATTGTGAAGTGAGCACATGTACCACATACACTAGCAAATGTGAGATGGTGAGTAATCATTTGAAATAGAATTGCCCTTTATTCCACTGCACTCAAACTGAATGTCCAATTTGTTCATTTTTATTTCTGTAGTACAATTTGATAGAAATGAGTCAGTGTGCTATAATGATCATTTAGAAGAGACTTGAGCATGTTGATGTCATCCTTTATTTAAATCCTAGTTTTCTTTTATGAGCATCTGCCCACTAACATTACTCATCAAGTATAGAGTAAGAGAATAATAAGGCTTTTGTGCAAAGAGAAACTAACCATATACTCTAGAATAAGGATTTCATCCTTATTCCGGATATCCTTACAATGGAGAAAGAGTAACAAATGATATTCCCTAGTATTCCGCCAATATTAAATAGAAAAATTTAACCGGCATTTATTCTACCAATAAATATTAAAGACATCATCCACTCAGCCACTCAAATTTAAGAAATGCATGTTAAGTTCCTGGATCTGTATCTAGGAGACATGAAAAGCATAATTTTCTTTAGTTCTTCAGAGTACAATAGATGAACACAGCTCCCAATTATTCATTCTTCATGATTCTTTTGAGTAATATAGAAAAAGTAAACAAGAAAAGCATTAAAAGGTCCTATGATTGGTGCAATGTAGTTTTTTGTGGCATGCCATCCATTTCTTAGTGGATAAGAAAGCCTACATAGACAAAGGGAAGTTTTGAGCCAGGAGTGTGGTGACATACATCTGTAACTCCATCACTGAGAGACTGTAGCCAGGAGATGCAGAAACTCTTACATCATAGTGGTTTGTAGTATTCTGGAGGAGATAGGAACAATCTGGAGTAGGCGAAGCAGAAAAAAAAAAAAACAGTATGAAAGTCTATGGAAAAGAACACTAAAATGCCTCTAAGTGACTAAAATATAGTCAGTGGGGGCAGAGTCTGAAGTGTAGTAAGAGCAACAGAGCTAAAATTGAAGAGTAAGTCATGACTGGTGCTTTTCTAGGGCCAAAGGGAAAAGGCAAAGGGGGACTACCAAAGATTAGAGGCAAGTGGATGACAGTAATGATTAACCTTAGAATAGCCACCCTGGTATATATAGAACTTGGGATAACATAACTAATAATGAAATATGATTGTATACACACAAGTAAGAAAACACACTTTCAATTTTCTCCATGTCAAAGGTTAAAGTATTTTTTTGAAAAATTCTCACTTCTGTACATTTTAATGTTTACAGTTGAACTTTTTCATGCTTAAGTGTCTTCTTACAAAATAAATAGTTCACAAGGTCACATAAATGGAATTTTGTAATTTGTATAATATGATTTATATAAATATGTGTTATTTTATTTAGGCTATAGTAAATAGGGAGGAATTAAGAATGAATATGATGTATTTTCTCACTTTTGAAGACAGAAAAAGAACTCATGATCATAAAAATGGAAAAAGAGAAGCCTCACGAGATTTCAACACAGTTATGAGTTAAAGATGGGTTAATTTGTTATTTTCGAACAAATAAAAAACTCTTGTACACATACTCATTCCTTTCTGCAGACAATTGGCTCTGCAAGAAAACTCTCAAAAAATGTTAAGTATCCAGAAAGTAATTAGTCACCCACAGAATACGGGTAAAATTTGCCTACTAACTCTGGAACATGCTGACATATAAACAAAATTCCTAGACTACAGCAACAGGTATGGAAGAGCCTTTATCTTGGAAATCAAGAAACTGTATAAAGGGACATGATGACTATGGCTAAATTTCTCCTTTTAGCTCATTTTCTTCCATCCCCGCCCCTGACCCATGTATGTAATATGCTCTGCATTCAGAATGGATCTTCTCTCCCTGGTACAGCTTCTTTGGAAATTTCTGCATATGTACACACACACACACAGACACACACACACACACACACACACACACAGAAGAGAGTTTTCACCAGTCTCCCAGATAAATTAAAATCCACCAGAATAGAAGAATAAAATTAACTATGATAGTCAGAATCTTTCCTATTGTGTAAATATAGGGGACAGTAAGACACCAGAACTAGACTGATTAATATTGACAAGAAATCTATAGAAAATAGATGTGTATGATAACAGATCTTCAAGTTCATCACTGGAGTTCTGAGGCAAGAAGATCATGAGTTTAATAGACCAGCCTTGGCTACATAAGAAATTTCAGACTGATCTGGACTTTGAAGTGAAATGCTGTTTGTACAATAAACAAAAAAAAAGAAAATGTCAGTCTGATGTTAGTTATTACTGAGTATATCAAATCATGTGACAATTTGAAAAATAATGTGGTTGTTTCTTGGAGAATTAAATATAAAAGAATTGTATAGCACACAGAGTTTGAAAATCTGTACACATTCCACATAATAATGTGAATATGAGAATCAATATTTAATTTAAAGTACCAAAGCTTGAAAATATTAAAAATATGCATGGACAAAAATATAAATATACTACATTCAAGTAAGAGGATATTCTTAAGGTTAAAAGGGAATTATTCCTTATTCACCAAGCTATATGCAGAAATCACAAAAAAATACTTTAGTGCACAGAACCAGAATCGTGTGTGTTTGTGTGTGTGTGTGTGTGTGTGTGTGTGTGTTTGATGGTTAAAATAAGAATGCTCTGCATAGACTCACATATTTGAATGCTTGGTCCTCAGTTAGTGTTCTATTTGGAAAGGATTAGGAGATGTGGCCTTGCTGGAGGAAGTGAATCTCTGGGGTTGATATCTGAATTGTGTTAATTGAGGTGAGAAGACTCAAATTCATTGTGGGTAATACAGCTGCCTAGGCTGAATCATAGACTGAATGAAATGGAGAAAATGATCACCAATATCCAATGATCTCTACTTTCTAACTGTGGTCTCTATGTGACCTACCTACCTCCAGTTCTTGCCATGATGGCATATATCCATAGAACTGTAATTCAAAATAACCCTTTATTTCCTTGAGTTGTTTTGGTCAGGTATTTTAAATAAATTACAGCAACAGAAAAGTAACTAATATAAACTTATTCTTACAAGCACAAAAATACAGAAATAAAAGCAAATAAGCTGTTACTAGACACTGACATTATAAACACAGCTGCCAATCAAAACGCTCAAGGGAAGGTTTGCAGGTGGAAAAAAATTTACATTTTTATTGTGGTGGTGGCTGCATTTGTATATAGTGTTAATGAATTAATTTGAGTCAATTTAAATGACACATCAATAAATCTGTTATTTGAGTTATGCCTCCCTGATTCTCCTACCCTCATGTGTTGAAATGTGATGAGCAGAGCATCAGGATGTGACTTTATGGCATCAGTTAGAGTAAGGTCGTTAGTATGAGGTATGAATTCCAATGCTGGAAATTTCATATTGTTTAGAAAATGGGCATCTGCATACAGAGATAATTATGGATAGAAGGTAATATGAAAATATTTATGAAGAACATGGCTATGCACAGCCAAAGAGAACAGTTTAAGACAGTTTTATTTGTCTCATTTCTCAGTAGACTAACTCTGCCAAAACTTTAATTTTGACTTCTAAAATCTAAAATAAGGAAGCTATAAAATTTTCCTGTCTGAGTCATGTTGTGTTACCATATCTCTAGGAAACTAGCTTATCTGACTTGGAAAAAATACTTTTGAAAATTTTATGCTCACAGTTGAAAAATAAAAACAATCCCTATCATAATACAGGTTTTCTATATATGCTACAAAATTTGATCTGGAAGTATTCATTTTTACAAATCAAAGAAAAACTACTTGTTAAGTATTCTTTTCTACATTTCTTCTTAGTTTAAATGTGTTTAAGTAGATTATTGCCACAATGTCATAAAAATTCCTTTGAAAAATTTTCTCCAGGTAGATCTTTGATGTTCTGCCCATAGCTTTATATTTTTCCTTTCACAGTTTTTAAAATCCTGCTTAAACCACATGTTCTGAAGCTATTATGTTAATATTCAGATATGTTTTATCTTATATATTTTTATAAAATACCTTTTCTACCACATAGGAAAGCTTCGTCAAACACTGATAAATCTATTTGAAAGAAAATTCTGTGATTCTATAGGGAGGCAGTTAAAATATCCAGAGTCATGTTTTATCATCTACATACATGAAAGTTTCTTCCTATAGGCAAGCAGTTTCACACAGAAGATATGGGTCCTCATATATTACAATGTCTATATAGTTGAAAAGATGACATGACATTATATTCTACATTTAGCAGTTAACTATTGGACAGGAAGATGACTCCAAAGAAATGACTGAGTCCTTGATAAGATGAAATATATATTGCAAAAATGTGGAAGTCAAAATTCACTGTAAATCATACCATGGTTTTACTAACGACTTTTAGGTTGTACTTTAGAAAATAATTAACGAATGTTTTCAACTCTAAGAACTGACAAGTTCAAACACATCAGTCTTGACACTGAATCTTGGAGCTATGCCCAAGGGAGGAGATCTGTAAATAGCTGAGAATAGTTGTTCATCAACATACCAACCTTAAATTAATTTCGGTAGTCATAATAAAATTGTTCAATGTCCAGGGCTTATGATCATAATTACATCGTTTTTTTTACAAGTAACATAATTGTACTTAATTCAGTTATGCACATGATGGCTACTCTCTTTGGTCTTCTGAATAGAGAGATAATAGTTATATATCTTTTTATCAATTATATTGAGAGTACATTATATTTTAAAACTTTCAATGTTTTACTTTATTTCATAAAAAAAAATGAAGCTACGTTTCATATACTCGACAACTATCTCACAAATGACTATATAGAGAAATCTGAATATCATTGAAGCATTCAATGCTATCTAGGGTTTTCCACTTTCAGATTAAAGTTTCTAAGCCAAGAAAAAGCTATGGAGCTAAATGCACTGTTAAAAAACATTTGGTTTCATCATAGGAAGGCTGAGACAGAAAGACCAAGTATTAAGATAATTGTGAACTACAAAGCAAGACTGATCCTGCATCAAATTAAGAAAAGAAGGAAGAAAGGAATGATGGCAGGGTAGATAAAGACAAAAGGAAAGAAGGGGAAAATCAAAGACAAAAATACTGATAATTAAATGTTGTGAGCAGCAATTTTACATGAATGTCTCTATAAAAGAGTTTAAAAGTAGAATAGAATAGTGGATGAAATAGAATTTAAACATGTGTAGTTATAGTTATCTGTTTTTTTAACATTGGCACTAAAATACATCAAATAAAATATACTTCTTTTTCAATAAGCATGCAGGGAAAATTGAATGTCCATAAGCAGATGGACTCGAACATATCTCTCATCTTCAAAATCAACAAAAATCAACTTCAAGTTAGGCTGAAGATCTTAATGTAAGACTTGAAACTCTGAATTATTAGAGGAAAACATAGGGTAAAAATAACAACATATACAGAAATTTCCTGAAGAGGAATTCAATTACTCAGGAGATAATTCCAAGAATTGACGAAGGAGATTTTGTGAAATTACAGGACTTCTTTCACAAAAAACAACCAAGACACAGTTCCTAAAATGGGAGAAAACTTTTGATAACATTTATTAACTGTATATGTGGCAGAGTATTGAAAACTAGAATATACAAATAACTAGCAATGTAGCAGGAAACAAGATTACCTCAAAGAAATCTGTAGCCTGTAAGGGCTGAAAAAGAAATAAGGGAATCATAACCTTTTATAATAGCTGCAAATATTATTAAATACCTTGCAGTAACTATAAGCAAAGAAGTAACAGATCTATTTGACAAAAATTTTAAATCACTGAAGAAAAAAATTGAAGAGGATATCAGAAAATGGAAAGCTCTCCCATGTTCCTGGATAAGTAGGATCAACATAGAAAAAATGGCAATCCTACCAAAAACAATCTACAGATTCAATACACTACCCATCAAAATCCCAACACAATATTTTACAGAACTTGAAAGAACAATACGCAAATTCATCTGGAATATCAGGAAAGCCAGGATTTCCAAAACAATTTTGCTCAACAAAAGAACCTCAGGAGGCATCACCACCCCCGACTTCAAGTTATACTAAGAGCTACAGTAATAAAAACATTCTGGTACTGGCATTAAAACAGACTTGTGGATCAATGGAATCAAATTGAGGATCCGGGCATTAACCCAAAAACCTATGAACACCTGATCTTCGACAAAGAGGCTCAAAATATTCAATGGGAAAAAAGATAGCATCTTTAACAAATGGTGTTGGCATAGCTGGAAGGAAGTGTGTAGAAAAATGCAAATAGATCCAAGCCTATCATTCTGCACAAAACTCAAATCCAAGTGGATCCAAGACCTGTACATAACTCCAGCCACTCTGAACTGGATAGAAAAGAAAGTGAGAAATCCCTTCTACGAATTGGCACAGGCAACCACCTCCTATATATAACACCAGTGGCACAGACACTAAGAACAACAATCAATAAGTGGGCCCTCCTGAAACTGAGAAGCTTCTGTAAAGCCAAGGACACTGTCACTAGGATAAAACAACAGCCTACAGAATGGGAAATGGTTTTCACCAACCCTACAAGTGATAGAGGACTGATCTCTAAGATATATAAAGAACTCAAGAATCAAATCTAGAGCCCAAAACCTTGAATAATCCAATCAAAAAATGGGGTTCCGAACTAAAAACAGAATTCTCAGCAGAAGAATTACAAATGGCTGACAGGCACTTGAAAAAGTGCTCAACATCTTAGCTATCAGAGAAATGCAAATCAAAAAAACTTTGAGATACCACCTGACACCTGTCAGATTGGCTAAGATAAAAGGCACAGAGGACAGCCTATGCTGGAGAGGTTATGGAGCAAGGGGAACATTCCTCCATGGTTGGTGGGTGTAAAAGCTTATTCAGCCACTCTGGAATGCAGTATGGCAGTTTCTCAGAAAACTGGGAATCAACCTCCACAAGGATCCAGCAATACCACTTCTGGGTGTATACCCTAAAAATGCACAGTCACATTCCAAAGGTATTAGCTCAAGTAAGTTCATAGCGGCATTATTCATAATAACAAGAACCTGGAAACAACCTAGATGACCCTCAACTGAAGAATGGATTAACAAGCTGTGGTATATCTACAAAATGGAGTACTACCCAGCAGTAAGAAAAAATGATATCCTAAAATTTGCAGTGAAATGAATAGATTTGGAGAACATCCTCCTGAGCGAGGTATCACAAACCAAGAAAGATAAGCAGGGGATGCACTCACTCATTAGTGGACTCTAAACTAAAAAAAAAAAAAAAAAAAAAAAAAAAAAAAAAAAAAAAAAAGCAAAAAGCAAAGCTTGTCCAAGCTGCATACCACAACCACCTATCAGCTTGGGATCAGAAACACCTTGGATCCTACTCCCTCTAGAGGAACACCTGACCCAGTCTTGATGTTGCAGTGAGGAAAGTGGATCTGCCAGGAGTGGATTCAGAACTGAGCAATATTGGGACCCTTGCTACCTCCTGCCCCTGCTGGGAAGAAGATGGGGAGATGTGGAGAAGAGAGTGACTAGAGGTGGTAGGAGGGGGAAGGGACCTTGAGTAAGTATATATATGGATAGAAAATATGACTGTGTTCATAATAAAAAGTTTAAAAATAGAAAAAAATGCAACAGGTAAAAGCATCAAATAAATAAATGTACTAGAAATGAATGTAGACAGTTCCAAGTACAAATGGTCAATAAATGTATAAAAATTTCAGCCTCACTGTGTAGTAGGAAAATACAAATTAAAATAACTTTGAAAGTTCATCTCTCCTCAGTCAGAGTGACAGTCATTAGAAATGAACAGTAAGTTCTGGTAGTAAGGATGTGGACAACA
The DNA here is from genome assembly GCA_004025045.1 of Sigmodon hispidus. NCBI lineage: Eukaryota > Metazoa > Chordata > Mammalia > Rodentia > Cricetidae > Sigmodon > Sigmodon hispidus. The sequence continues at coordinate 26,768 of PVIH01017887.1, read as the reverse complement.
GAATTTATGAATGCAAACTAGTTCAGCCACTGTGAACAGTAGCATTGAGTTTCAACAGAAAAATAAAAGTGAATCTAGGCTATGCTTATGATGGACCTCTATCATTTCACAGGATGTATGTTTGGAACTCCAGATCAACACATAGCAGAGGTATGCTTTTAAAAAAATATTTGTTTATTTATTTATTTATTATGTGTAGAGCATACAGAATAGGGCACCAGATCTCATTACAAATGGTGTGAGCCACCATGTGGTTTCTGGGAATCAAACTCAAGACCTCTGAAAGAACAGTCAGTGCTCTTAACCTCTGAGTCAACTTCATTCAATGTTGACCTCAGCAGAATTCTCAGTAAGAAAGATATAGAGTCAGTTTAGGTGTTGTCAACAGACAACATACTTGATAAATCAAGTGTAGTTTATACACATGACAATATTTACATAGCTATAAAGTACTTCACAGAGAAGGAAATTGTGTCTTTTGTGGAAAAGAAATAGATGCAAGTGGAGAACATCACGTGAAGCAAATTGAATCTAATTCAGAGGGAAAAGGTGTTTTCTCAAATAGAGAGTGTATATTTTTATATAAATAGATAAAGCAGGTAACTATGACATGAAAATGTCTAAGGGGATAAAATTGGAATAATGGAGGGAAGTAGAAAAAAATTGGAAGCTAAAGAGTTAAGGGGAAGGAAAATACAGTTAAAATGAAATAGATGTATTAAGTTATCTTTAGAAAATATAGTATGCAGAATAAACACACACAACAAAAAATGAAAAGCAAAGAATCAAAGTATAAATAAAAAAGTTTTTTTTTTAATTTTGCAAAAATTTCTCCCAAACAATAAGATTATTTTGCCTAAAATCCCAGAAGAAACAACCAAAAGAGGATATATTTGTGTACAGTAGCAAATCTTATGTATTTCCACATGAACTATCTTGGGTCTTCATAAATATGAACCTATTTCCTCTTATAAATGTTATAAATATATAAGCAGGAAGGAGGCCTCTTCTGTTGTTTTCCCTATTATCTCAAGCTTACTAACTCCATTTTGATATATGGGATAAATTATGGTCATTTCTAAGAGAGTTATTTTTAGATTTTTGATCATTTAAAATGATGTATCAGTCAAAAACATATTTTCCCTAAGAGTAATTGCTGCATTTGAAAGATATATGTGTAGAGGGCAGTGTTGAATCTCTGTGTGTGTGTGTGTGTGTGTGTGTGTGTAGGTGTCTATCTGGATGTCTAGGTGTGATTTTGATTACATGGTGACACAGAGGCTGGTCAGTTAAAATAATTGCCTGATGACTATGTGGATGAGTGCAAATAATCCTATCAGATGTGACCAGAAGACAGGCTTCAAGGAGACACCATAGCAGATTTAAATCAATATTAATAACTGGGAAATGACAGCAGGATCCTCACTGCTCTAATGTGAAGCAAGCACGGTTGACAGGCTCAGCTTGAACAATGTGTTGAACTGGTCATAAAGCTAAGAGACAGATCTGCAACCAGTGACAAGCTTTATTATGAACACTGACTGCTATCATTGGTAACTGCTGACTAAGTGGTCAGGAGGATTAATTGGTGATTTAGGAATTACTAATTGAGCAACAATCTTCCAGTCAGTCATATTTGCTTAGAGAGATGACACTGGGAGATCCCGTCTGTTTCATAAACACACACACACACACACACACACACACAGAGAGAGAGAGAGAGAGAGAGAGAGAGAGAGAGAGAGAGAGAGAGAGAGAGAGGGGGGTCCAACCAAGGGAGAGAGGGAAGGAGAGAGGTAGGGGAGGGAGGAAGGGAAGAAATTAGGGAGGGTGTGAGAAAGATAAAAATACAGGGAGGGAAAGAGAGAACAGAGAGAGAGAGAGAGAGAGTAAAGAAGCTCTGGATTTTTCCTCAAAAACATGGGTCCTTGAGTAGATGATTTGCTTTCCCAGAGGACAAAGGCACAGAACGCACAATGAGAAAAAAAGTCTTTAAAGGAATTTGGTAAAGTAATACCTTGCCTTAAATTGGCAGTGAGTGATGAACAAGTGTGGCTGATCCCTTTGCTGAGGACTGATTTAATTGGCAGGGGTCAGAAAATTTCACCAGCATAGAAAGCTCCTTAAAGATGGGGGGGGATACTCTGAAGAGGAGGAAAAGCTGCCTAGAGTAAGGTTGGTGATGTCAGTGTCAATCTCACTCATATCCTTGACTGGAGCTTGAGCTGCCAAGACTAAAGAGATAATGACATCCATACAGCATATTTACAGCACTGTAGCATTTTATTTTACACCTTGGTAGAAATAAAGAAATTTTAGGCGTCTTTGTTAAAAAGAGTGAATGGAAGAAGGACTAAATTATGTGTTTGTTGTTCTAAAGTATGGATGTCTCCACCTCTGTCCTGTGTACAATTTTTATTAACAAAAATCCATTCTGAAGCATAACACTTGTCCTCAAATTCAGAGAATTATTTTGTTCCTATACCCAATAACTAGAGCTTCATATATTCTTAAATAGAATTTGCTGTTAGTGAGGGATATTGATAGAATTTAATGAATATTTAATAAAAAATTATAAAAACCCAGGTTTTAATGAGGGGTGGGCTGGGTTTTCTTATTATAACACAGTTTCTAGTCTTTGCATTGTGGACTACTTCTGTGTAGTTCTTTTAGATCAAAAACACATTGAAATAAAACAATAACAAACACACACATAATAATATATATACATGCATGAACATAACATAACTGAAAAACCAGAGAAGTGTAAAATAAAGTTCAGTTTCACATTTCTGGCAGGAGCTTGCCCAGTTCCAAGAAAGAATAAGCTAAGCACTATCTAAGGATATATGGATTTTCCAACCCTAAAGCAGTACAAACGGCGGACCCACTCAGGCTTTTACATGCATGCACCCTTCACTCCCATCCCTCTTACACACACACACACACACACACACACACACACACACGCACACACACACACATACACATGCACACATACACACACACACTCTCTGATGACAATCTAAGCCTTTGAGTTTGGGGAATCAAGAGTCCCTTCTAGATACCTCAACTATTTACTCAATAGTCACAAGAGTTTCAGGTCATACCTGGAAGAAAGCAACAGATAGCTATTCAAGAGACTAAATAAGACACCCTATGATAGTTTGTCCTTGGACCTGAAAGCATTCTATTCTCCACTCTGAGTAACGCTACAATCGCTTAATGAGAATTAGAAAATGTGAAGGCTTTATTCCTTTTTGTTTTTCTTTTTTATTATGAATAAAGTCATATTTTTTAATTCATGTATACCCTTGTTCAAGCTCCCTTCCCCCTCCGACCCTCCCAGTCACTCTCTCTTCTCCACATTACTTTATCTCCTCCCCAGCAAGGGCAGGAGGTCCCAAGGTCCCAAGGTAGCTTAGTTCAGCATCCACTCCTGGCAGATCTGCTTTTCTCACCCCAACATCAAGACTGGGTCAGGTGTTCCTCTGGAGGGAGTGGGCTCCAAGGTGCCGGTCCAAAGTGTTTCAGTTCCCAGTGGTTGTGGTTTATAGCTTGGACATGTTTTGCTTTTTATTTAAAGTCCACTAATGAGTGAGTACATCCCTTGCTTATCTTTCTGGGTTTGTGATACCCCACTCAGGAGGATATTCTCCAAAACTATCCGTTTGCCTGCAAATTTTAGGATATCATTTTTTCTTACTGCTGAGTAGTACTCCATTGTGTAGGTGTACCACAGTTTGTTAATCCATTCTTCAGTTGAGGGCATCTAAGTTTTTTCTAGGTTCCTGCTATTATGAATAATGCTGCTATGAGCATAGTTGAGTTAATGCCTTTAGAATGCAAATGTGCATCTTTAGTGTATATGCCCAGTAGTGGTATTAATTGTTCTGGAAATGTCAGTTAATACAGTCAATACTCATTGTGCATGGTTTTTTGCTGTTGTTTTGTGTTTGGTTTTTTTTTTCTGAAAATTAAAAATTCCTAGAGGATGAAAAAAGCAGCATTCTCAAGCTGTCTATAGCTCAGTATGGGAGGGGGTGGGCATCCAGAAAATCAATAGCCACCAATCCATTTGGTCATCAGAAAATGAAATTCACAAGCTACAAGATGCTGAATGAAGTCTAATTATTGGATTTTAGTTGGGCATTAAGAGAAAAATGGTAAAACCACTGTACAGCATGACTGGGTTCCTAGGAATTGGGACTGTAGCAAGTAATTACACCAGAGATTTGTGTGACTTGTTATAGAACTGGGGTGTCTGACATAGAGTTGGGAACTTTCTGGTCCATCCAGTTGACTCGGCAATAAGGTTTCCAGCTTCCTCCCAGTGCTACTCACCCCATCACATCAGCTTTCTAGTCAAAGTGCTCTTTTAAGGCATCACAATTAAAAAAAAAAAAAAAAAAAAAAAAAAAAAAAAAAAAAAAAAAAAAAAAAAAAAAAAAAAGATTTCCCTTGTTGTTGTATGAGGTTTCTGACCCCATAGGAGCCAGAGGTCTGACCTGCTCACAGCAGCTTTTTCCCTCAAAAATGACTTAGATGCTTATATTAATTTCACCCTGTTTGACCTATGCCTCAGGCACATTGGTAGCAAACTCTTTCATCTTAATTCAGCCCATTTCTATTAATCTGTTTTCCATGTGGGCCATGGCTCCTAACTCACTTGGGCCCTACATGCTTCTTCTTGGGCGACTGGATGGAGTCTGTCTGACCCAGCACTCCTCATACCTGAACCTCAATTTTCCCACCTACTTGTACAGCACCTGACACAGGCCAAAACAATTCCTTTATTTACAGCATAAAGACGAACATTCCCACCACACCTTATGGCATCCTTGGCTTCTTGAAAGAACAGAATTGTCAAGAGGACCAAAGTCATTTTTGGCTCTTAGGCAAAGGACAAGGGTCAAAAGCCAAAATTGGTCACCTTCAGAGTACATACTGAAAACTAACTCTCTGACAGTTTTCTATATTTTGTTCTCATCAAAATTCCATTTTAAGAATTTAAGCTTTTTTAATGAGTATTGAAAACCAGTTTTTGTTACTATAGAGGCACATAAGCAAATAAATTCACTATTGGTTGGTAGGTGTTGTGAAGACACAGAGTATCAATACAAAGGGTTGACTTCCAGCATGTCAAAGTCTATTAGGTCAAACTTTGGATCCTTCCTGTCTTGAGATAAATAAATGGAGCTCTATATTTTTGGCTGATGAACTGACTTTCTCGGTGTTAACAATGTGAATATATGAATCCTTTCCCTGACATATGCTTGGATTTATAACCCAAATATAATGGACAACTATTTTTGAACTTCTAGAAACTATTTGTGGAGAAAGGTTCTGTTTCCTGATGCAAAGCCCCAGGCAACTGCATTTCAACCACAACTGCTCACTCTGTATCCTGAATTCCTTGAATAAGACACTGTGTGAAATTCCAACCTCATTAAGTCTGCTGTTAGCTGTTCTCTTCACAACCTCTGAGAATCTGCTCAGGGTCAGCCTCCTGCTTGTGAAACCATTTAAGGAAAACAAAATGCCCGGACCATGATGGGCAACATAATACCAAGTCAGAAAGTTACATTCTTTACCACTTAAGTAAATTTTGACATTCTTTGCTGATCATTTGTTTTGTTTTGACTTGGTGGAATCATTTAGAGAAAATGTTGCTTCTTCTAAAATTTTAATAAGCATTTGGGGATATATAGTTGAGAGTAAAGACAAAATGTAATTTTTTAACATCATTAAACTCTACAGTAGAATACAAATTGGACCTTAAAAGATTCCCTTAGGTAAAAGTGTACCAAGAAAATTATGTGAAGACACAGTTGGGACAAATTAATCAAAATATTTTTTTTTTACTCTATGATTTCACAGATGATTTATACCAGTACAATTATACTTAGAAGCACTCAGGAAGAAATTAAATGTGCTATGTGTTTCTGATGAGTGTGTGTGTGTGTGTGTGTGTGTGTGTGTGTTCTTGAGCCATCAAAAGTTAGGAACAAGATGGAAAATATGTCTACTGATATTGAGATCATATTCTCATTTCATAGGATTGGACAGTTTTTGTATGGCAGTCATCACTGTTTTTTACCTACCTCAGTGACACTCTCAAATCAATCAGTGACCTGGATGAGAAAGATTTTATAGCCCATTACTGAAGCCTTCAGTCATCCCAGTAGTGCATTGACCATACTGGTGTTTCAGTAACAAAAATACATACTGCAGCTTAAGGTTTCAAATACAGCTGATAATGCAGTGATCAGGCCAGTGCAATGTGACCCTGCATATTTTCCACACGTACCTATGATATATTTTATAATGGTATTCATTTCAATGAGGCATTCTTAAATTCAAAAAAGCAATGTTTGACCTATATCAGCATGTTGAAGCACATTTTAAATTCTTAGAAAATATTTTTAAAGCTCTTAAAAGTATGTGGAATTTCATAAAAGCTAGTATTTCCAACATTTGAGAATGCATTCTAATATAACTGAAGTGAAAGATATGGGTTACTTTTTCTTATAACACAAAAGCCATGGAAAATTAGTAAAAATTTGAAAAGGAACAAGTAAATCGAACCTGTTTATGCATCTCACTCACTACATTTTACCAGCTCATTAAAAGTCATTAAAATGTACTTCCATAACATAGTATAAAACAGTTAAGATACTTTAGTAAGTAAATGAGAAACAAATGATTAAATAATTCAATAAAAACTTAAACTATTTAATTATAGACTAGTTTATAATAAGAACATTTTTTGCTTGTTACTTTGTGTCTTAGTTAGGTTTGCTGTTGCTGTGAAGAGACAGGATAACCACAGCTACTCTTATAAGGCAAACATTTAATTGAGGGGGCTTGCTTAGAGTTTCAGAGGTTTAAATCTTTACCATTGTGGCAGGGAGCATTGCAGGCAAACATAATCCTAGAGGAATAGCTGAAATTCCTATATCCGATAAGAAACAGGAAGTAGATTGAGACACTGGGATTCCTGAGCATAGGAAACCTCAAGGCCCACCCACACACTTCCTCCCACAAGGCCATACCCACTCCAATAAAGCCCTACCTCCTAATAGTGCCCCTTCCTATAAGATAGTAGAGGCCAAGTATATTCAAACTAACACATTTTGCATTATTTTTATATTTTAAAATATAAATTTTATGGAATTTTGCCAAATTTAAAATAATATTAGATTAAAAAGCTATATAGATATTTGTGGTAATAAATCTTAATTGTTGGTTTGACAGGATAGAGTACTTAAAAACTGCTGAAACATTACCTTTGGTGTATCTGAAAGAATATCAGGTCAGTGTTGTGTGAGGATTACCACTCACCATATACAGGTATCTTCTGGTCAGCTGGGAAATTAAGAGCTGGAAGGAAATGATTGTTGTCAGATAAAATGTTACTTTGCTCTCTCACCTGGAGTTCATACACTTTCTCCATTTGGTCTTGAATACTCCAAATGTCAACTCCCCAAAGGATGAGGTTCTAGGCCTGGCTTCAATATGCGTCTAGTTTTTCAGGTCTTTTAGCTTTGAACTGAGAATTGAACCACTATTGCTCTCCTTGATCCTGGTACTTTCAGACTTGGCCAAAGACACCCTGCTGGCATCCCAGGTTCTACAGCTTATAAGATATGCATTGTGGGATTTCTGAGCCATCATAAAAACAAAAGAAAATTCAACAACAATTATTCCCTTGTATATATGTGTCATTTTTGTCCTTTAAGGGAACTTTGTCTAGTATGATATTACATGAAGTTGAATTTTAAATATAAAAAACCTGGATTAGGGTTTCTGACAAAAATATCTTCATACAACTTGGAATAACTTCATTAGTATAGATGCTAATTGAACATAGGAAATCATAAAAGGAAAACATCAATCAATAAATTTATGAATGGATATTGATTATTAAGACATCATGTAAGATATTTTATAGAGGGATATTGAATGATATTTATTTGGAGAGAACACACACACATACACACACACACATACACTTTAAGGAATTACTATGTTCTTTGGAGAAATCATGAATAGTCTCATAATGTTTAACTTTTTTAGAAGATGATGGAGAAAATATTCAGATAGTTTTTATCACCCTTACTGTTGCAACCAGATACAGACTAGAGCCCTTGAATAAGCAATGCTAAAATTATTTATTTAATTTCATTTCAGAATTTTTATTTCAGGTAGAAGCTTATGACTGAGCTTGGAATTCTTAAATTAAAGCCATCAATCATTGTACAAATGAATAAGATCACAGACATTATATTATGTATAATGATTGCAAGCAAAATAAATGAGCCAACTTCACATGAAAGAAACAGAACATAGCAATTTGAAGGATGTTACTAAGGAAATAAAATTGAAATCACTTAAAAAAAATGCCATGGCCAGAATTGAGAGTACAAGTTATGGTAGAGAGGAAGTGAGGCAGGTAGTTTTATTGTTCATGTTTATTTCTGGTGTAAATCTCATAAATATCAACAATAAACTTCAAGAAACAAATAAATAAAGATGCAAAGATGAAGGTGAAGCTTTCTTGTAACAAGATATGTTCATATGTGTAAATACATAATTTCAAGATTTCATGAATTTACTTATATGTAGAATTTTTTTAAAATGTAGAAGTCACAGAAACAAAGGGTAGAAAAGTGGACAGCAAGATCTGGAAGAGAAAGAAAAAGAGACACTGGCTAGTGTTGTAAAAGGTTTTCCCAGGCCCGTTTGTGGCCGGGGATTTGTAACCTGGTTTGCAGCAGGTTTTGTCCCCCAATGAAATAAATCAGACACTTATATACTTTATATTGTTTGGCCCATATCTTAAGCACATTACTAGCTAGCTCTTTCATCTTAATTCAACCCATTTCCATTAATCTGTCTGCCATGTGGTCCATGGCACACCTGTATCTCTTACTTGTCTTTCTTCTTCGGGGGTCGGATGGAGACTGAATAACTCCGCCTTTCTCCTACCTGCCTGTCCTCTGATTCTCCATCCACTTCTACAGTGCTCTACATAGGCCAAACCAGTCCTTTATTTACAGCATACAGAGAGCATTTCCACCACAGTCTAGTCTTTCAGCAATGATATTAAACTAATACTGGAGATCCAAGGGACAGAATAGTAACTGGATTACTAGCAATGTTTACACACTTGAAATTCAAATAAAGAGTAGATTTGCAAATAAGATTGCTACACATATATTTACTTTGTGTTCAGCTTTCCCTCTGAAAATTTTTTTCCCATCCCTGTATATCCTTATTCAAGGTCCCTTACCCCTCCCACTACATCTTGTCATTTTTCTTCTCCACAACTCCCCATCCCCTCCCTGGGCAGGGAGCGGAGAGTACTATGTTCCCACTGACCCAATAATGCTTGGATCAGTCTCCACTCCTGGCCAAATCCAGTTTTGTCCCCCCTACCTCAAGAGTGAGTCTGGTGTTCCTATAGTTGGAGTGGGGTTCGAAGGGTCAGTCCAGGGTGATTCTGATCCCAAGCTGTTCAGTGGTTGTGGTTTGCCGCTTGGGCATGTTTGGCTTTTTTTCTTGTTTGTTTGTTTAGAGACCACTAGTGAGTGAGTCCATCCCTTGCTTATCTCTCTGAGATTGTGATACCTCGCTCAGGAGGATATTCTCCAAATCCATCCATTTGCCTGCGAATTTGAGGATATCATTTTTTCTTACTGTTGAGTAGTATTCCATGATTCTTATCCTCTTTATAGTTATTGTTAATTTTTCCTCATTTTAAATTTATGTAACTGTTTTTTTTTTTGGTTAAATACAAAATAAAGAAGGAAAAAAATAAAGAGTAGATTTTAAGTGTCATCACCAAAAATTGAAGGGATAGTTACTTGGTGAAAGATTGATACTTGGACTGATTTACTGTTTGTAATCATTTCACAACTTGCAAATAGATTAAACTATCTCACACATCTTTGATATGTCCAAGCTTGATTTATTGATCATACCTCAATAAGCTAGAAAAAAATCACATCTTTTTGATATTTTCATTAGGCTTGCTCATTACAGAATGCTGGAAATAACACTGGACTTATGAAAAAGATGATGACAAGGAATAATTAAGAGTCAGATGAATGATAAACAGAAAAGACACATAGGCTGATAGATAATGATGACAACAGATAAAAGTAAACTGATTCATAGACACACAGATACAAGAACCTGGTATAAATAAATCACATTGCAGCCTTGATTTATAAATGTTGAACAGCTTTTACCCCCCCCCACACACACACAAACATAAAACAACTAATAAAGACATTGGCTTTGGCTTGACAATCTCTTGCCATCGATTAATTTTCCCATGCTGCATACCTAGATCTTGTTATTGTACAATTGTGCATGATTCTTTTACACTAGGCTCATTACAGCTCTGCTTATGAGAGGTTCAAAACCCATTAAATACATTTTCCAAATACACATACAGCTAAAGCTGGAGGAAAGATCTGCAAGCAATTTGATTTTAAGACCACAGAAGAAATGTCAAAATGAAAACATCTTTTAAAAATATTATTTTGGTTTACCATAGACTGAACCAAAACTGACACAAACACTGGATTTTCTAAGATATTTAAAGAAAGACAAAGAGTGGGTTAAGTTTAAAGCACCATGCCCAGAAATTTCATGGTCTAATATAATAGAGGGACTCATCCAAAAAGGAATTATAGTTTTGTAGTGTTTCAGCCTCATAAAATATAAGTCCTGAGATGGAAGTTTCCACAGGGAACATGTAACAAATATGGGAGACAGGTCAAAAGCATTACAGTGACAAACTTATTTGGAGATGACTTGGAAAAATAAACATATTTGATTTGATAACACAAGGATTGTCTATTAGGTGTCTTGGTAATTGTGGGGTAGTATGATGAAACAATTAAACTGAATGAACACTGAGACTCTTCCAGCCACAGAATATGAGGCTTTAAACAAGTTAGCCAATTCAGTATAAGAGAATCTGCCAGTCCTAAAGTTAAACTAGTGAATAATGTATTCATCATACTTAAAAAATTTTATAGACAAGACCACATTGTTTCCAGCCTTGCTTACTTTGTTTATTCATTTATATATTTGATTGTTTCAATTAATTGAAATTGGATGGCATCTCTGGGACCAGGTAGAAACATAATCTATGACTGTAACCCTAGCTAAGACCCTTAGCAATGGGGAACCTGGAGCAGGACTTCCAGTTGGAGGGACTGTGACAACAACTCTGCCACAAAACCTTCAATCTACAATTTGTCCTGCCTACAACTTGCCCTGGGTTGAAAATGTCCCAGTTGTGTGAGTAATTATCTAATGACTGTTCCAGCTTGAGATGCAAACCATGACAAGGGAGAACACCTGTAAAGGCGAGAACACAGGCTGGATAGCCCAGAGACCTATCTTAGAACCAAATACAACTGGAAAAGAAAGTCAATGAATTGATTCCTAATCATATTCTGCTATATTCATAGTTCGGTATCTAGCCCAATTGTCACAGAGAAGAGTCACATAGCAACTGATAAAAACAGATGCATAGACTCATAGCCAAAAAGTAGGTGGAGCTCAGGAAATCCTGCAAGATGGGAAGGAAGTATTGTAGGAGTCAGTCGGGGCAAGAGGACTACAAGAAAAGCCAGAAAACACACTAACCTGGGCTCACAAAGACTGAACCAACAAGCAGGGAGCCTGCATAGGAATGATCTAGGCCATCTGCATATCGTATCATTGTGTCATTTTGTCTTCTTGTGTGTGTGTCTTAACAATGGGAGCAATGGCTGTTTCTTACTCTGATGCTTGTTTTGGGGACCCTTTCCTCCTCCTACCAGATTGCCTTGCCCATCCTTAATAGGAGAGGACGTGCCTTGTCTCACTGGACTTAGATATACCTATACCAGGACTGGCGATAATCATGAGAGGCTTGCCATATTCTGAAGAGAAGCAGAAGAGGAAGATTAGATGGGGGCTGGGAAGAGGAGACAGGAAGAAGTAAATGGGAGAAGAGAAGGGATGCAAAAACGAAACTAAATAAATAAAGACTCATAGACAAGGTCACATTTCTTTCTGTCATCTCTAGTCTGTTTATTCATTTATTTATTTAAATATTCCCATTAATTCCAGAACTAGGGAAGCAGATATAATAAGTAGATATATATGAATTTGAGGAATGCTTGGCCTGCATTGTGAGTAACAAAAGAGTCTGGGCTATAAAATGAAACCATTTCTCAAAATAAAGACAGAACAACAATAAGAAGAAGAATTAGAGGAAAGATTCTTTTCTTTCTTTTAATGATGACTCAGGAGCACAAGTACTGAAGCAACATGTGCCAATAAAGGTTTTATCTGTGACAAGACAGATGCAATTTATTGATTTTTATATTTTAATTATTTTTGAGAATTTCACACCTTGTATTTTTTATCATATTTTACCTCTTTCCCAACTTCAACATCTATGTGTCTTTATTTATTTTTATACTGTTCAAGTACAGTTAGTGTTGCTTTGATCCTCTTCAGTGTGTGGTCAGACAAAAACACCAAGAACCACAAAAACATAGGGAATCAACCAGGGGCCAAACCTTAATGAAATCCTTCCCAGCAGCTATTATCAATAGTCTTTTTTTCCTGTGCAGAACATTATATAGCAATTGCAGTGTCCTTGGAGTGGCAGGCAACCTCCTGACAAAGGAGCAATATTTCTTAAAAGAACCAGTCTTGTTTTCCAGATCTGCCCAAGGTCTCTTGACCCCACTTGGATGAGAAAATCTACTATTACTCTGCTAAAGATGTAGTATTATACTGATTGCTAATGATTTATTCGTATAACTGTAAATTAGTGCATCTTTTAACCCTCATCCGAAAATCATATTTTGCAGTAGAAGAACATTAACACAGAGACCCAAAACTGGTCAAAGTGCAGAGAATCAGAGACTAGAGTGCTCATACCTTTAGAAAAAGTCTGTATAACACCCCTTCTTCCAAATCTCAGGGATCATTGCAAAAGAAAGAGTGCGAAGAGTATAAGATAGCCAGACAGAAGGGGTGGTGACTGCAAGGAAAAAATTAATGTTCACTCATAGGTGAAGGGATATAGTTCATCAGGTTTGGGAAGATATGATGATAAGATAGAGACGTGGCTGGCCACATAGCATTCACAGTAATAAGAGAATGAACAGAAATCTTGGTAAGGCTCCTGTAAGAAAAGGAAGACCTGCCTCCAAAGTGACCTACTTCCTGTAACAGGTTACAATTTCTCAATGTTCTGCAACCTTCCCAAAAGTACCCGCTAGCTGGAAACCACTAAATATTCAAATACATGAGTCTAAGGGAGACATCTGATGTTTAGATTATGAGACACATGTATAAATTCTATAGGTCAAATAAAATTAAGAATTAAAAACAAATGCAACCAACTAAAGTTTGGAGAATAAGAAAATACATAAAATGATTGTCAAAATATTAATATCTGTTATAGCAAAATGACAAACCCCTAAGGTTCATTTCATCACATAATTTTACTTTCATATATATATATATGTAGCTAAAATATCTTATAACTTATTTTAAAATAAATATTTGAAAGAATTGAAGTCAGTACAAGTTATAAATTATGAAACTGAAGATGGTAAATTTCTTCTTTCTTACAATACATGAGTTTTTGTTTGTTTGCTTTTACACAGTCTACATTTAGTATAGGACTTTCAAACATGTAAATACATTAATTTTCTTCTCAATAGTATATAACAGGTATATTATTAGATAAGTTTGCTTCATAAGAATTAATTACACTGCTTTTATTTCTAATTCAGTTAGCAAAACATGAATTAAACATGTAAAACAGAACATATGAGTTTATGATCTGAGTTTCCGTAAGCCTACTGGAGTGATCATTCAAAAATTTGTGGGAATCTCAATCTAAAAGTCAGAAAACATCACTGAAGAGATGAGAACAAATTTGAAAATACAGAGTATCAAGTAAAAAAAAATCAAAATTCCTATAATGATATTGCAAACCTATAGGAGCACTGTTACAAAAAAAAAAAAAAGAAAAAGAAAAAGAAAGAAAAAACTTGGTTCTATCAGAAACCCTTTAAAGTGCCAGGAAATTGGCCATGGCATCTTTTTCTGAGTGTTGGGATGATTTTCACTGTGTTTCAAGAATGATGTGATTAAAGGTGCTTCACAACAAGCAAAAGCTGAGCAATTTAGAAAACAGAACTTTATTGTCTCATAATTCTCAGGGGCTGGAAATCTGAGATCTAGACAGACAGCCTGGAGTCTGCTGAAGGGTGAAGTGGCTTACCTGCATCAAGCCTCACCCCATGCTTCTGGTGCTCTGCCAGCATTCCTTGGCTAGTCAGAACTCTCTGACCACTAGCTTTATCTACATCTGATATTTTTGTGTGCTTCTCTATTCTCAAGTTTCCTTTTTCTATAAATATGTATTTTAATATAGTTAGATTAGAAGTCCACTCTAATTATTGTCTTATTAAATGTGATTACTTCTCTAAGAGCTCCATGTCCAAACTTTGTCATATTTGGAGACATGGGGATGATACACTTCCAACAAGTGGAATTCATGGGTTCATATTTCCCCACACACACAATATTACAAATTCTGTATTCTTGCTCTTCACCTTGTGCCATGGGCACTGTTACTTCTCGCCTCAACCCCAGAGGTTTATTACGTGGATAAAAACAGTAATCAATGAGCCTAAGCAACTTCTGATTAGCTGGATGTTAAGCTGTGTGTAAATGATTCAAGTTCATTGAGTTCTCCTTTCAGTGTTACAGAATATGCAATTTTATGGTACTAAAGATTAACCCAATATAAAGGAAGTTTCTTAGAAGGATTCAAATCAGTTGTGTTAATTTTTTTTTAAAGAAAGTACTTACTTAAACATGTACATTTTAATCTTAAGTGTGTCACAACCTTCGTTCAAATGATTTTAAGTAGTGACATCACAAGAGACTTATCAAAACCACATGTGAATGCTTTCATTGATGAAAATTGTTCAGCTCTCGTATTCAACTCATCTTTTACCAATTATGTGATGTTTCATTTCTTAAAAGAGTTAAAAAATAAATATCCAAAATAAAAGTACTAGGAAATCACCATTCCATTGCAGTAGCTCACACTTGAAATCTCATAAACTGGTAAACTGAAACAAGAGGATGGCCATGAGTTCTGGGCTCTGCAGTAGAGTCTCAGGTGCTTCACAACAAGCAAACCTAGAATTTTTTAAATGATAAATCTGTAAGGCATTAAGATATTCCATTCTCAGTACTTTGTGAGAACAGAAAAAAATAGTAAACACTCTATTGTAAATAAAATGTGCTATAAAGTTATGACACACCTTCATAATTTCACCAAAAGTCGCAGAGACTAGTCCCTTGAAAAAAAATTTATAATAGCAGTACTGTATAGCATAAGACAGGTTGTCTATAAAGAATCTTTTACACAGACAGAGAGATTCAGAGACAGAGAAGGACAGAGAGAAAGCATTAATGAAACAAAAGATCTGAAATGTTCTTTTAAAACATATTTTATAATTTGTGATACATGTCATTAAGACTGTCTGTTTTACTTCATGGAGGAAATGTCCCTTTATATCAAATGGAAAGCTGAATGAAATTTAGAAAACTTTTTTTGTGTTAATAAAGCCACAAGATCATACTTCAGCTTGAGTTGCTGGCATTTATACAAGCTATAAACAAAATATTTAGCTAAATAGTCTTAATCCGGTAATAGGACAAGAGATCATTTACAGAAGAACAGAAAGCCTCCATATTAAGAGTCATTTAGTCTGATGGGACCCAAGTCTCTGTCTTGAGTTCTTCCCAACTGATCTGGATTTTCTAAATGACCCTGAAACTGTGATAAAAGCTATCTACCTCAAAGTCAGAGATATTGGCACTTTTTAAAAACTGAAAATAGATGATCTCATCTAGTACATCCCAAGCAAAGCTACCCCTCCCTCTACTCCTCTCAGTTCTCTCTTACTTCCTCCCTCACCAAGATTCACTCCCTTACTTTTTAGGAAAGAAGAGGTCTCCAGGAGAGAACACCCAAACATGAGAGACAAAATAGAGTAAACCAAGGCAAAAGCCCTCACTCCAGGATGGAAGAAGGTAACACAACAGGAGAGAAAGTGTCCAAAGCATAGGCAAGAATCAAGGACACACTCACTC
Organism: Sigmodon hispidus; assembly: GCA_004025045.1. Taxonomy (NCBI): domain Eukaryota; kingdom Metazoa; phylum Chordata; class Mammalia; order Rodentia; family Cricetidae; genus Sigmodon; species Sigmodon hispidus. The sequence goes on along the minus strand of PVIH01017887.1, from coordinate 10,562 downwards.
CCACAGATAGGAGTCCCACAAAATCACTAAGGAAAGACCCACAATATATACACAGAGGACCCGATGTAGACTCCTGCAGGCTCTATGCTTGCCCATTCAGTCTTGGTGAGTCCATATGAACCATGCTTCATTGATTCAGTGGGCTGTGTTCAGCTGGCATGCTGGTATATAGGATTGTGAGAAGGGGGTGGAAGTCTTGGGATGGGTTAGGTGAGGTGGGTAAAAAGGGTCAATAGTATTTTACCATGTTAACAGTAGCTAGGCAGAGTCGGTCTTAGGTCAGTTAGGCTATGCTGAGTCACTTACACGTGGAGTTTATGGCCAGAGACAGATGGCCAAACTCTAGGAAGACTTAGGAATTTACACTAGGCCTCAATCCTGTGGCCTTAGAAGGGCCCAAAATACCTATATAGAAAAACATACAAAAGTTGGGTAGCAGTGTAGACTATGGTTTTGTCAAGTTTGCAAGAAGCTTTGGCACATAAGAGTACCATGGCAAGAAGAGACTGATGTTAATTTAAGGTTTACTGTTCATTTTTTACCAAGATCCTTTTCATGTATGAGTCTAATTAGTTATCTGATTCCCATTCAGATTACCCTCCACTTGTATCAACACAGACATACATCACTCTTTTTAGACTCGTCCAAAGATATCTCCAAAACAGTAGAAAATTGTAGTCACTTACTAAATAATGGTGATATATTAAAACTCATCTAAGAATTCTAGTGTATCAGGCACTGTTGTAAGCGCTTTACATAAATTATCACAAGTAAGCCTCACTCTAACCCCACAAACAGAGCATATAAGGACAAAAACTCCAGCTATCTGATCTGCCATTCCTGTTTCCTGATCTAAGCACATTCTATCTGAATCCCTTTGCTGCCAGAGCAATTCAGACAAAAGTACAGGCCCATGAGGAATACAAAATCCCTTTGTATGCAAAGAAATCTGAAGTAAAAAAGCTGTCTGCTCTGGCCATGAAGCAATAGTGTGAAGGTGTCCATATGCTCATAACACTGCACTGTTCCTCTATAATACTGTAGTCTAAAGATCTGTGTATCTGAAAGCTGGAAATGCAAATGACCCTGACTCTCCATCTATATAGGTATCTACAGGCCACAACACCAGTTTTGGGCCAATACTTTTTACAAATGAAGAAAAAATACTAAAAGTTTCTTTATTTATGGAAGTAAAAGACTGACTAAAGCTTAATGAGCATGAACCAAGATAGATAAATGAGAAATGTGACACTTTACAGAACTTAGAATGATTGATTGAAAATAACTTTACAGTAGTTAAACTGGTAAACTCTAATTTATATAGTAAATGAACATAAATTGATAGATGTGAACATTTGTCTTTCTGGTACCTGAAAAAAACAAATTTTTCTGCATGGAGTTGTAAGTATTTTGAATGAAAAGCAGATAAAAACAGTAGATTGAGGAAGGACACTAAGTTTTGGATATATTTTTATTTAAAAATAAACCTGATGACTATGAGCTGGAGAAGTGCTCCTGCATTAAAAAGCATGTTCTGCTCCTGCAGTGAACTCATGTTTCATTCCCTTCACCTAGAGTCGTTGGTTCACATGCTTCCTGTAACTCCAGCTCCAGGGGATCCAATGCATTCTAGTGTTTTAGATCATCATAGGTCACCAGCACTCACATGCACACAGGGACATGTGAGTATGATGAAGCTAAGTTCAAACAACAAAGAGAAGATACATCCTTATTTAAGAACAGTCTTCTTCTGCCAGGAGAAAGCCCACATCCTACCATCCAGGAAAGACAGATGGAGCTCACTCTGCTCAATTGCACATTGTTAAAGCAGATTTTACTCTCAGATTTTTCCTTGTCGCTATATTACTTTTTCTCTTTTTTAAACAAGGCCCCATGTCCAGACTGACCAGGAACTTGCTACATATCCAAAAATATTATTGAATCCAGTTTTTCCTGCTTCCACAATCAAAAAGCTGGGTTACAGATATTTCAGGCATGGACTGTTATACATGGACTAATATTTTCTTTTGTTCGTGATATTAAGGGTTGAGCATGTAAATTTATACATGTTGGATACTTCGCAAGACTGAACTACATCACAGCCTGTATTGTCAAGATTTTTTAATCTATCTTTTAATTTATTTTTTGTCTATCTTTATCCCATAGGTTGTGCTCCAATCCTATGATATTTTTCCACGATTTGCTTTTTTTTTTGTTCAAAATTTAGTTGTCTGATAGTTTTGTGGTCACTAAATTTTGTGTGAACTAGATGTACATACTTTAGTCATGATGTCTTTGATACCCTATATAATTTACAGTTAGTCAGGATTGGGAAACACATGGAAGCAGAGCATTGTCTCCCCTACAACATACATCTGTGGAATCATTTCATCACTGGATACAGGTAACAGACACATCCACCACTCCTTAGACTTTCTCTTGTGTTCTTTTAGTTTTTGTTTATTTTCTTTGGGGAAAGAGTTCACAACAGATCTAGTCTCTTTAAAAGGTTGTAAGTGCACATAAAAAAGAAAAGAAAAAGGAAAAAAACGTATAGATATGGTGTTTTAGGGCAGACATGCAGAATTTACTTTGAATCATTGTTTTCTGTGAGTTGGGCAGTTTTGGACTCCTCATGTGAATGTGGTCATATAGTCTTCACCTTTTGGTAAATGGCTCAGTCAACAAAAGGAAAATGCAAGCAATGTAGTTGCAATATGTGGATGCAGCTGTGTTACATCATCCTAAATGAAATACCCTAGGCTAAGAGCATATACTCTCAGTTTTAGCAAATGCTATGATGGCTAACTGGAGCTATTGGGAGCTCACTGACTCAGAAACAATCCTTGAGGAACCTTTAAAGAAAGGAACTAAACCATTCAAATGTAAACAACTGTCAAATGGTGTTGGCTGTTTACTGAGTCTCTTGCAGTAGGATCAAAGTACTGACATCTCATTAACTGACATCTCAGAGCCCATTCCCTACAGAGGAACACCTTACCCAGTCTTAATACTAGATGAGGGTTTTGGTCCTTCCTTAACTGGATAAGGCAGACTGAACTGATTCCTCTTGAGATTCCTTGCCCTTCTTGGGAAATGGATTGGGGGATGGGGTGGGGAGACTGAGGGAGGACTGGGAGGGACTGGGAGGAGTTAAGGAAGGGGGAGCAGTGGTAGATATGGAAAAAATTTAAAAATTAAAAAAAAAAACAAATGCTGTGACAGAGTAGGGCCAATGTCTATTGGAACACCAAGACGCATATTTATCCCAGACTAAGGAAATTATGATAGTTTTTTTTCTAATGGAGATGACTATTATTTGAGTCTTGAAATTACTTAGGGTTTAGTCATGTTTTTGGTGGAAAAAATTTCAGATGTAAAACTCACTGCTTCATGCAATTGGGTTTATTTGATGAGCCCATGTAATCTAGTGAATTCACTTGCAGAAAATAATGTGGAAATGGGAAAAATAGATATAAAGTAGAGAACCTGAGAGATAATAAAACAGGAAGCCCTGTGCTAAGGGCCTTTTTCCAATATATGTTCTCTGGTAATACGCTTGGGAAATGATACATACAAAAAATATGTATTATATTTTTAAGAAAAAATGCAAATTTAATTATTAGTAGCTTACAGAAATTCTAGAATAATGAAACTTATTCAGTTTTTCACCTATTTTCTAAATGTGTTTCTTAAATTTATTTGGCTATAAAAAGTTCTCAAGTAACTGATTATTGTAAAACACTAAGCATACAAGCTAAAAATGCACATTATTTATTGCTCAAGAGAAAAGAAAAGAAAAACATAATATAGATACATGTGTGCAGAGTGTAAGGGAGAACAAAAACCACAGCCACTTTTGTTTCTTCCTAACTAATACCCTGACCTGCTTCCCAAAGATTACTTCCAACCTAACTTGAAATGCCATTTGTGTGCCTTAAAACAAGAAACAATTAATGTGATTTTTATAATGAATTGATTTATGCTTATTTACTCTAACTGAAATATAGCTGGTCCAATCTGTTATGAGTTGATATTAGAGAAAGTTCATTTTCATCACCACATTGTTTTCATTTCATGAGCCCACAAGTGTTTACATATTCACTCCTGCAGCCTATTTAAAGATAACATATAGTATCTTACTATCCATCTTGTAAATACGTTTGATGTGTTCTGTACATGAGTTTGTTGGGTATAAATGTAGTCAAATTGCTACATCAACTCCCCTGTGATGTGCATCTTCATCCTACCAATGGATTTTCTCAGACTTTTTCATCTTATACTAGGAGGCAGTATATGTTACAATTGATTTGCTTATTCTGCATATGGCTACTCAACACACACAGTCATTGGAATTAGAACCATTTATGTAGTTGCATGATATATATTTTAGGTATTATGTTTGTATTTTCATAGAGTAATAAGGAGACTGAGCACCAAGTTGTATGATTTATTTAATTGTCTAATTTATTATGAGGAAACTTTAAATTTGCTTCAGGGGCTAGACAAAAGAATCAGTGTTAAGGAGGACCAAGGTTCAGTTTCTGCTGACCACATATTACTTTACAGTCATATGTAAGTTTGGCTCCAGGGCATCTAATGATGTCAATACTGACCTTTGACCTCAGCAGGTATCAGGCTCAGACACAGTGCCCAGACCCACACATATAGGCAAGATTCTCACTCACAGGAAAGATAAGTAAATCTATCCAAAAGATTAATTGGATTGACAATTTAGTTAGTGAGCTGGTTTACTTTTATTTTCTTTTTCTTCTTTTCTCTTTTTAGTAAATTTCTTTAAATATCACAAAGGCCAATTCTTTGTCAGTTACATGAATTATAAATATAATTAAATATCATTGCCCATTAAGTTTATCTGTTTTATAGCCCTTTTATGTTATTTTTTAAATAAGAAATATCCATAGAAGAAATCTTACGAGAGGGTGAAACAAGTCAGAATCCATTTATATTAGGTATATTCAATTAATACAGTATAGCTTTATAGGAGGGAGTGTTTCCTCTCCCCTGCAGTGGAATTTTGTTGGGATTTCCCTTTCCCATATATGCTTGGCTCTATTCTTAATTATCTGTTCTAATTTTTGTTGTTGTTGCTGTTACTTAATTTATTTTTGTTTGGTTTTCTCATCTGTTTGCCAATATCACCACAGCTGTTTGATATTTGCATCAGTAAATCTTAGATGAATTAATTTTGTATTTATTGATAATACTAAAGAAAATAGAGTTAAAAGTGCTTTTTAGGATGACAAAAAAAATAGAGTCAAATTCATTAATTACCTAAGAATAAACTGTAGCATTTGACAATAATAAAAGAATAATTAATCTATACAATTTTAAAGTTGTTTAAAAAAGAAAAATTTAACCTCAAATGTATCATACTACCAGACCTCTGCAGGTGAGTAGGAATTTGAATTAAATAAAGTGATGAATTTTCTACCAGTATAGCTCAGTGAGTGTCATTTTGGCATAAAATCCCAAGCAGAGGTCTTTACCTGAAAAACTCATTTCAAAGGTTTTTCTCAGGATTGTTGGTTATAGCAGTTGTTGACTTTGCACATGAAAAGAAACACACACACATACTCACACTACCAAGGCCACATGAGACTTTATTTAAGAGAGTTCCCAGGTGGGTTAGGGCAGAGAAACAGGAGAGGAAGAGAGACCGACAGCAACATGGTGTCTCTTTTTAAGAGAAGGGGTGTGCATGGGTTTACACAGCCATACCCAGGGACGTGCCTCCATACTTCACGGAGTGTCAGGAATAATTACACTAGTTATACATCAACATGGCTACAGTCACTTGGGAAGAAGTGCTTTCAATAAAGAAAATCCAACACGATACTAGCCTATGGGAAAGTCTATTGAGTGTTCTCTTGGTTACTGACTGATACAATTAGGTTCATTTCACTGTAGCTGGTGCCACTCTTGGGAAGATGGTTCAGGGATGTATAAGAAAGCAGACTAATAAGAAGTGTTCCTCCAAACCTCTGCCTTATTGCCTGCCTCCAGGTTTCTGCCTTGAGTTCCAAAGCAAACCCAGTTTAAATCTCCCTCTCCTCTAGTCAAGGCAGAATTTAATTTGGAGACCTGCCCTGTTGTCTTTTTTTAGAGGACTCTCAAATAGCCCAGCATGGGTGAAGTTTTAAGAATAACCAAATAAGAATTAAATCTTTATGCCTTATTTCCCAAATACTCTAATTACAGATGAATAGCATGGATATCGTGAAGAATCTTTTGTGGAAAATGTAAAAGATATATGAAGAGTATCAGATCTATGAAAATACAACTTTTAATTTTTCTAAATTTTTGGTATATTTACCTGGGACATATATGTCATATATAATATACATATTTGGTGTACTCTATATACCCTTTCTGGGTTACTCATGATATGTTTTTTCATTGTCTGTATAACAAGTAATTTGTTAAATGAATTTATTGGTAATAGCATGTATGTTTTAGTTCTCTGGCATTTTGAATAAAATAATTATATAATCTGTAAATAAGATGTGTCTTCTCTAAGTCATTTACATTTTTTTCATAAAATTAAATGGCACTTTGAATAAAATATCTAACAGGACTGATAAGATCAGTTGCTATATTTTTATTCTCAGGGAAAAACTTTAAAATGTCATCATTGAAAGTTAAGGATTCTAAAAACATCTTTTGAAACACTTCTCATTAAATTAAGGAAATTATTCATATGCCCAGTTAGTTAAGAAGCATTACTATGAATTATATTTTATTAATATTTATAAGCTTTGTGAAATAACACTTTTTTATTTTAAAAGTAAAATAGCAGAGTAGAGTCAAAGGTGAGCGGATTCCAGCCCCTGGGCCCCATTCCACAGAATTCTTCTCCAGGATCAGACACACACACAAGGGTCTGATCTCAGACTCTTCTCAGCAGAAAGGCCCAAGGCCCTGCCCGGCTGGGCCCCATCTCCAGGGTGAACTGCTTCAGCAGACAAGGACAGAGAGCATTGGAAACTCACTCCCCTGTTCAGAGAGAAGTCATATGTCAAACAGACCCTTGCTCAGAGCAGACAAGAGATACATAAACCTTATAGGTGCAACTGACTAGTAGCTAGCTAACTGTGAACCACTGAAGCCATGAACAGACACCAGTGCAAGAATACACACAGCAATATAAAGAACAACAAGGCAAAACCAGGAGAAACTGATGGTCCTATAACTACAAGACCTGAACAGAACAATGAAGAGGAAACAGAAGGAAACAACAGCAAAAACACCTTTATGAAGATTACTGTAGTCTTCAAGGAGGATATTAAAAAATTCCCTAAAGAAATAGAAGAAAATGCAAACAAAAATTGGAAGTTATAAACAAACCTATTAAAGAAAACCAAGAAAAGGAAATCAAAAAAAATAAAAGAAGCATTCCAGAAACTAACAATTGAAATAGAAACAATAAAAAAAGGCACAAAATGAGGCAAAGATGGAAATAGAAATTCTGAAGAAAAGAGCTAGAAATACAGATACAACCATAACCAACAGAATCCAAGAGATGGAAGAAAGAATCTCTGGAGTGGAAGATTCAATAGTGGAAATAGATACATCAGGTAAAGAAATCACTAAAACCGAAAAAGCCATAACACAAAATGTTCAGGAAATCTGGGACACCATGAAGAGACCTAACTTAAGAATGATAGGAATAGAAGAAGGAGAAGAATACAAGCTCAAAGACACAGATAATGTATTCAATAAAATCATAAAGGAAAACTTTCCCAAATTAAAGAAGGAAATGCCTATAAAGATACAAGAAGCTTACAGAACACCAAATATATTTGAAGCTCCCAAAAAAGTCTGCTCACCACATAATAATCAGGCCACAAAACATAAAGAACAAAGAAAAAACTTTAAGAGCTGAACAAAAGAACCAACTAACTTATGAAGGCAGACCCACCAGAATCACACCTGTTTATTCAAAGGAAACAATAAAAGCAAGAAGATCTCGGTCAGACGTTATACAGAAACTAAAAGAGCATGGCTGCCAACCTAGACTAATATACCCAGAAAAACTATCAATCACCATAGATGGAGTAAACAAGATATTTCATGACAAAGTCAGACTTAAACAACACCTATTTACCAATCCAGCCCTTTAGAAAGCATTAGAGGAAAAACTCCAACCTAAGGATCCCAGATACACCCATGAAACGACAAACAATCAATAATCCCAGAAAAAGAAAATACATACAACTCACCACCAAAAATAACTGGAAATATCAATCAGCGCTCACGAACATACTTTAATATCAATGGAATCAATTCACCTATAAAAAAGACACACTGAAACGATGGATAAAAAAACAGAAGCCATCCTTCTGCTGCATACAAGAAATATACCTCAAACTGAAAGACAGACACAGACTCAGAGTAAAGGGTTGGAAAAATATTTTCCAATCAACTGGCCCTAAGAAACAAGCTGGGTTTGCCATCCTAATATCAAACAAAGTAAAAGTTAAACATTTTTGTTTTAATTAAATTCTTTTAAATCAATTAAAAGAGACCAGGATGGACATTACTTATTCATCCCAGGAAAAATTGAGCAAGATAAGATTTCAATCCTGAATATTTATGCCCCTAATATAAGGGCACCTATCTATGTAAAAGAAACACAAGTTCAAATCCCACATCAACTCTCACACGCTACTACTGAGAGATTTCAGGAGACTCCAATACCCCAATTTCATCCATAGATAGGTCAACCAGATAAGACTCAAAAGAGAAATAAGGAGTCTTACAGAGGTTATGATGCAAATGGATTTAATACATATTTACAGAAGCTTCCACCCAAATGCAAAAGAATATACATATTCTTTAGCACCACATGGAACTAAATTCTCTAAAATTGACCACATAATTGATCATAAAGCAAATATTGATACAAAATAATGAAAATTATCCCTTGTATCATATCAGACCACCAGGGCCTAAAGTTAGAGTTCAACAACATAAAAAATCACAGAAAGCCAACCAACTCATGAAAAGTAAACATCACTAAACTGAGCCACCTCTGGGTAAAGGAAGAAATTAATAAAAAATCAAAGTCTTTCTAGAATTTAACAAAAATGAATCCACAAGGTACCCAAACTTGTGGAACCCAATGAAAGCTGTCTTGAGAGGAAAATTCATAGCACTAGATGCCTATATAAAAAGAAACTTAGAGAAATCTCATACAAGAGAACTATCAGCACAACTGAAAGCCTTAGAACAATTAGAAGCAACCTCACCTAGAGGGAGTAGATGTGAGGAAATGACCGAACTTAGAACTGAAATCAATACAACTGAAACAAAAAGAACAATACAAAGAATTAATGAATCAAAGACTAGGTTCTTTGAGAAAGTCAGCAAGATAGATAAACCCTTATCTAAACTAACCAAACAGCAGAGAGAGAGTATCCAAATTAACAGAATAAGAAATAAAAGGGGGACATAACAACAGACCCCCAGGAAATCAAGAGTTATCAGATCATACATTGAAAATCTATACTCCACAAAAGATGGAAAACCTAGAAGAAATGGACAGCTTTTTGGACAGGTATCATTTACCCCAATTAAGTGAATATCAGATTAAATATTTAAATAGATCTATAAGCCTAAAGGAAATTGAAGCTACCATTAAAATTCCCCGAAGTAAAAATAGCCCAGGTCCAGATGGTTTCAGTTGCAGAATTCTACCAGACATTCAAAGAAGAGCTATAACCAATACTCCTGAAAATGTTTTACACAATAGAAACTGAAGGAACATTGCCTAACTCTTTTAATGAGGCCTCAATTACCCCAATACCTAAGGTACTTAAACACATAACAAAGAAAGAGAGTTACAGACCAATTTCCCTCATGAATATGGATCTAAAAATTCTCAAAAAAAATTCTAGCAAACTGTATACAACAACATGTAAAAAAAAGTGTCCACCAGTATCAAGTAGGCTTCATCCCAGAAATGCAGGGATGGGCTTAACATACTAAAAAACTCTAAATGTCATTGATCATATAAACAAAATGAAGGAAAAAAAAAAAACATGGTCATATCCTTAGACAGTGAAAAAGCCTTTGACAAATTCCAACACTCCTTTATGATAAAAGTTCTGAAAAGATCGGGAATACAGAGAAAATATCTAAATATAATAAAGGTTATTTATAAGAAGCCAATAGCCAACATCAAACTTAATGGAGAAAAACTCAAAGTAATCCCACTAAAATCAGGAACTACAAAGCTGAACACAAAGTAAATATATGTGTAGTAATCTTATTTGCATTATCACCCTTGATAAGTCATGCTTATGATTTTTATCTTCTTTATACTTATTGTTAACTTATTAGCATTTTAAATTCATTTTACTGTTTTTCTTGATAAATACAAAATAAATAAAGAAGAAAAAAAAGAGAAAAGAAAAACTATGTCCTCTCTCCCCTTTTCTATTCAATATAGTTCTCGAAGTTAGCTAAAGCAATAAGAGAAAAAAGAACGGGATAAAAACTGGAAAAGAAGAAGTGAAATTATCTCTATTTGCAGAAGA
>PVIH01017886.1:0-40321 GCA_004025045.1 Sigmodon hispidus | reverse complement strand
CTGACCTTCTTTCCTCCCCTCTTCTTTTTCTCCTTCTATCCCTTTTGCCCCCCTCTTTCTTCAAAATGAACTTCTTAAATACAGGATTCAAGGTCCTTTGCAACTAGTCAAGATACCCTTTTCCGCCTCCTGCAGTCTCTAGTGGACCAGCCCTTTGCATCAAGCCATCCTCCCCCCTCCCCATTTTGCTCCTAGGAGAGTCCTCCCCAGACACTACGTCCTGCTTCTCAGTGCTCCCAGGCCTTGGACCTCCCTTCCTCCCAGACACACTTAGCATAACTTCTTGGGGACACATTTTTCTTCCTGTTCACAATGAAGTTCAGAATCTGAAGTGGTGTTCCTGATCTAATTTAGCAGTATAGCCCCAGGGCTGGCCACTGGACTGAGATCAGATGTCAGGGCATACTCACTGATGACAGGGATAACTATGACATGCGTCGCCGCCGCACCCCCTCTGCACACAATCCCCTAGTCTGTCTCTGTGTATCATTCTCCACTTTGTACTCTCCTACCAAGCCTACCTAGACTACCATCTTCATAACAGACCTACACTCTTAGGGCCTTCTGGGAAGTGTGCTCTCCTATATCCTGTCCCCCTTCAGGGCTGAGTTTCCATTCTGCTGGCAGATCCCATGTTGGAAGTGTGAGGGAGAAGCCTTTCTTGCAGCATCACTGAGCTGAAGAGGATCCGTTCCCCTTTCTAGGATTGTTGGTGGGATGCACCTCAGACTGTCCTTCAGATCCTTCCAAATGGTCCCTGCTAGCAGAGGAAGACATTTTTCAGGATAGGTCTGACCTCTGGCCTCACTCCTGTTTTTTATTTATATTTATTTATTTATTTGTTTGTTTATTTATTAAATTTTATTTACAGGTGCAGGAAACAATCTGGACATTGTTTCTTTATCTTCATTTTTAGCCCTTCCTCCCCCACTTCCTTCTTATGTCTGGATTTTAGAATGGGCTTGAACTTTCTGCACACACAACATGGCTGGGCAACTGGCAAGTGGGGCAGGCAGCTGGGAAACAGAGAAACAAGGCTCTTGATTCACCCTACAGCTACACAACATTCGATATTGGAATTGACATCTAGGGGGCATTTTTTATTTTATTTTACTTTATGTGAATAGGTGTTTTTCCTGCATGTATAACTGTGTAGAGGTGTCAGATCTTAGAACTACAGACAGTTGTTAGCTGCCATGTGGATGCTGGGAATTGAACTCAGGTCCTCTGGAAGAACAGTCAGTGCTCTTAACCGCTGAGCCATCTCTCCAGCCCTCTAGGGGGCATCTTAGATCTGACAATTTTGAGAATGGATTGAGCCAAGAGACACAGTGGGGGTGCCTTGTAGAATGTTCATGCCCAGGTAAAGAGATCCCTGTTTTCATGTCGGTTGGGATGTTACCAGGGTCCCTACATCTCTTGATGCTGCCCTTGAGAACCTGACCCAGGCCCACCAAACCTCTACAGCCCCAGCCAATAGCGTCCTTTAAAGACTAGCTTCAAAAATGAGGAAGTAGAAAGGGGAACACATGGATGGTCCCTTAGCAACCTTCTGCCTCTGGCTGAACAGATGAGCCTGGGTGGCCGGCCCATTTTCTCCTTCATCTGCATTCCTAAACAGCTCAAGGAGAGAACAATCCCACCCCCCTCCCCACAGCCATCTGCCCAAGCTTCTTCACAATGTCCTGGGGTCCTGTCTCATTTGCCTTTTTGGAAATGCCCTATTACCCTTCAGCAATGATGTGATAGAAATGGGGTCCATCTAACCCCAGGTTGCTTAGCAACCCTGACAGGCAGCCAGCCTGGCCAGTCACCTGTGGCTGCTGATATCCACCTGCCTCCAGAAACTAGAGGAAGGAGTCACAAATCAAGTACTCCCCCGCCCTCCTTCACTCTCTCTGCCACCAACACCTGACCTTCTTCAGGATCCTAAAGTGGCTGCTGGATGACCACCGCTTCTCACCTCGCCCTTTGCCCCCCACCTGAGGCCCATTCTGCAGCTTAATCTGTGACATTTAACATAAATAGTTTTCTATTCCCAGATGACCTTTAATGGCTTTTATCGTCAACTGCGGTTCCTGGCAGCGGTACAAAAGCTGCTATCTGTTGCCTCCGTCCCTCCAGACAGAATACCCAAGGAGCCCCTAGCGTTCTCCATTTGAAGCCTGAGGCCCCTGGAGATGTCTGCTGAGCCTGGAGCTTGCCACTCTCCACCAGGAAATATCATTCCATGTTTCAATTAGAATTAGTGGGGAAGCCAGTTATTAAGTGGTTAGTTATTAGGGTAATAGAGACACTCCACATTAACGGGCAGCTGCTCGCCTTTCTCCTATGGCCATTTCCAGGCCTGAATCCCTCCCTGATGCTCTATTGCAAATGTGCAGGATGGAAATGGGAGGGCGCAGGTCAGAAAGGGGTGCATTTTGAAGCCCCTTCCTCCCTACTGCACCCCTCCCAGATAGGTACCATCCTCAAGAAGTGAAGTGCTGAGGTCACTTTGGCCAGCCCCAATGCATCTTCATACTCCCAGAAGTCTAGACTGGTGGTCATGTCCCTAACCCCTCTGGCCATTTCTCCTGACAAGTGAACTCTGTGGCCACTGGAGGCCTCCCTTGGAGGTCTGGGCTGTTCTTTGCTTTGTGCTGTTCTCGTGTGGATCTGGGAATCTTGTATATGTTCAGCACACAATGAGCTGCAGCCAGACCATGAAGTTTGGATTTTGTCAAAAGCTCTATAGACTCTGAAAGTGCAAAGAAATGACCAAGGACTCCCAAGCCTGAAGACAGGGGAGCTGGGCTCTGGTTCCCTTCAGCCAGATGACTCCAGGTAAATCACATGACCTCTAGAGAGTATTCCAGCCTCTTTTTAGATATATATAGGTTTGGTGTCATTCTCAGCCACCGCTTTACCCCAGGGCACCCAAAGTGCATGTTTTTCAAAGTTGAAATAAGTCAGAGAGATGTTTTATAGCCCTAGTCAAAGTTAGACAGGAGCTGACAGTGTCGGAAGTGGGGTCCTGGCACTCCGGTTCTGCTCCACTGCCGCCTCAGTCTTCTGTTTAGTGTAGATGCTCCCAGAATCCTCTCCAGCCATGCTTTCTTTCCTTCTCCTTCCCTGATTAGGCTGGCTAGGAGCAACTCTGCAGACAGCTGTCTGGGCTTATCCTGTGCACTAACCTGCTGTACCACGTGACCCCAGATGTCACTGAACCCTTGGCCTTGGCTTTTCTACACAATTATAACATCATGGGGGTTAGTAGCCAATACAACAGAAGCACCTGCCCAGGGCTGTAAGAGGAGAGTTTGGTCCAGGCTGGAGTCATTAATGAATCCTGCTGTTGATCATGTCAAAGCCATCAGGGTGAAAATGGAAGAGAAATGGCAGCCCTAAGCGGCTTCCTTCTCTGAGCGCCCTGTGAGGTGTTTGAGAAGGAAAAGGAGAAGAGATCAGGACAGTGGAGATGCAGAGGTGAGGAGGGGCAGGGGACCAGCTAGGAAAGGGGTGGGGCGAGGGAGGGAGAAAGGGGAGGAGCTTAATAAAGAGGAAAAGAAACAGGAGGTGAAAGGAGGAGGAAGAGGGAGCAGAGGAGGAAGAAGAGGAGGAGGAGGAGGAGGGGAAGGAGCAGAGGAGAAGAGGGAGTCCCCTGAACCTAGAGGAACAGTGGGTGGGAGGCGGCAAGGCCGGCCAGCACCAGGAGCAGGGCTTAATTTGTTTTCTTCTGCTCAGCTGTGCCAACAAAAAAGCAAATGAACCTGAGGAGCCCAAAGTAGCTGAGACACAATGCTGACAAGCAGCTTGGGCTGGGAAAATTATCTTCCTAACTTCCACCTTGGTTCCATAATCGCAGTCTGGTTCTTGTAGGGAGGGGCTGCAGGAGAGCCCCTGGGTTTGATTCCTTTAATCTTTGACACTTCCTGTCATGGAGGAGTGTGTAATTAGGACGCACTGTACCTTCCCAGCAGCCCAAGCTGCCTGGCAAGATGTGAGCCACTGCTCCTTAGAGCCACAGCAGTGGACTGGCCACACTCTTAATTGGATGATAAGCCTTTCTAGGAATCTGTCCAGTTTCTCCAGGGAGAGAGATACGGCTGGGCAACTGCTGGGATTGCCCTTCTCAGAAAGCACCAAGACATAGCCTCAGGGTACTTGTAAAGGACCAGGGGCCCTAATGTGAAGCTGTTTTAGGGGCACAAGGGTGGTGAGTGAACCCTAGCCTCCTAGTCAGTGGTTTGAAAATGTCTACACATGTTCTCCAGAGCCATTCCATGTATCTGGATCAACCTAAGTTGCTCACACACCTGAACCTCTATTTCAGGTCCACCCATCTAGCTATACTCAACTCTGGAGAGCATGCTGCCACCGTAAGAGCACCAGAGGAGATACACTTACCCTGACAAGAGAAGACTCATTTCCACAGTGGGTAGCCGGAAAGAATTGAGAGAGGTTCTGAGAATATACAAAAGCAGAAAGGACCTGGAGGTGATTAATGGTTGCAAGGCACATCTTTACAGAAGGAAGTCATGGAAACTGGATATCCTGTTTAGACCCTAGATGATGCTTAGTCTTGGTCCCACAATGAAGGTGTGTTTCCTGCTACCCAAAAGGGAGCCATCCTCTTTCTCCCTGGGACCTCCCATATACAGGCGGGCATCTTCTCTCTAAGAAATACTGATCTGAAAGTCTGCAGATGTGGACAGTGGACAGTGATGTTCCTCTTCCTTAGTCATCCTCCTCAACTTATCCCTTCTGCATTAAAAACCAACAGAATCCTGTGTCCATTCAGCCATCACACAGTTCAAACATCAGACCTCATCTCTAAAGTGTGGGGCCAGCAGAGTAGGAGAATTGATTCTGAGTAGGGACTCTGGCCCACGCTGGGATTACAACAGCACCCTGCCAGGCTTGGGAGTCATGCCCAAGGCCAGGACACTCTCTTAGGGGGCAGCAGGGTTCCAGAGGTCTGCATAGCATTATGACAATCAGTCAAGCTCTATATAAATCAGATCAGCTGCCAAATAAATGCCAGCTACATCACAGTGCTGTGTGAAAACTGGCCTGTGTGCCACTTCCCACCTTTCTTGGCTCTATTTTCTTAGATGCAAATTGATGACTAAAGGATATTTGAATTCTCTTTGGGATTGTTGTGTGCACTAGCGATGACCATGAATGTCAGAGCCTGGCACAGGGGACAGTGAGTGTCAGCTCAGCACAGGGGACTAGGATCCCTTTGCTACCCTCCCATCAAGGCTTCTGACTCTGGGCAGAATAAGTCCAGCAATTTGTAGGACCTACGTTGTTCCATAGAATGACGCCTTCCAGGTTTCCCTTGTCACCGTCCTTCAGGATGCCCATTCTACTATCCCAAGGACCATTTGATTGTTCAGCAGTGGTCCCAGGGAAGGAGTTTTCGGCCAAAGCCTAAATGTGCACCCACACCCAGGGCATGTGTTAGAGACGTTATTTTATTTGTGGTGCTAGAGATTGAACCCAGGGCCTTCTGCACACTAGGTGAGCACTCTACCACATAGTTATATCCCCTGCCCTTTTTTTACTTTTTATTTTTGAACCAAGGTCTAGATAAATTATCCAGGTAGGGGTTGAACTCACTTTGTAGCCCAAGCAGGCCTTGAACTTTTGATCACCCTGTCTGAGACTCCTGAGTAGCTGAGGTTATGGGTCCAGCACAAGTTGGAAACAGTGCTGAGACATGGGACCCAGTAAGAGGTGATTTAGTCTTGAGGTGTGTGAAAGCATGAAAGCAAATCCAGTCTACTCAGGCAGGTGGATAGACACCAGTAATTCTACAATTTTAAAGGATAAGGCAGGGTGACCAATAATTCAGTGTCATCTTCAGTGACATAAGGAAGCCCCGGCTACCTTGTAATAATATCAGAGCTTGTCTTCATTTGTTTTCTATTATTGTGATAAACACCATGAACCCAGAGCAGACTTGGGAAGAAAGGTCTGTTTGGCTCATATATTCCAGTCTGTGGTCAACTTGACACAAACCCAGATGTCTGAGGGAGGAAGGACCCTCAGGTGAAGATCTGCCGCCATCAGACTGTCCTGTGGCCATATGCACATCCTTGACTAATGATGGATGGCCCAGTCCACTGTGAACAGTGCTATGTCTGGGCAGGTGGTTCTGGGTGGTGTAAGAAAATAAGCCGAGCAAGCCAGTAAACAGTGCTCCTGCTCTGCTCCAGCTTGAGTTTCTGCCATGACTTGTCACGGCGATGACTTCTTCCTGTGTTAATTCTTTTTCTGTTGCTGTGAGAAGATTCTCTGACCAAAAGTGAACATAGAAGCATGCTTATTTTGGCATGGAGTCCCAGAAGAATAGAGCTCATCATGGCAGGGAGGCATCACAGCCAGAGTAGGAAGCTGAGAGCTCACATCCTCAACCATAAGTTTGCACGCGCACACACACACACACACACACACACACACACACACACACACACACACACACACGCATGGGGTGGGGTAAGAAAGAGGGGGAAACTGAACTAGGACAAGGCTATAAACTCTCAAGGCCCGCCCCGGTGATATTTCCTTCCACAAGGCCACACCTCCTAAACTTCCCCAAAACAGCAGCTGGGAACCAAGAATTCAATTCTCAAGTCTATGGGATCATTTTTTTTTTTTAAGTCACCACAGAGATGCTATCTCATAAACATCAAAACAAACAATGTGCCCTCTCCTACCTTTCCCTCTTTCTTGCCGTCACCATCTCACGTCCGGCCTTGCTCCTGGGCTGAGACAGTCCAGAGGCCTTGACAGACTCCTGACTCTCTCATTTTTCAATGTCCCAATAAATTTCTGAGCCTTATAAATGACCCATCTCAGGCATTCTGTTGTAGCAAGCAGAACAGACCAAGACCTTTGTATTTTGCTCTGGCCTAACCTATGTTATGACTAGAGTAAATACTACTCCCATGTCAAATATTATCTCAGGATGGCCTCTTTGGGACACTGTTCCTTCAGGTCTAGTATACAGAAGTGTAGAATCGCCATTATCTGGAAGTTTGTGAGAGGCTCAGAATTCCTTGGGATCCCTGGTCCGGCTCACTGAAGCAGGACTGCATTTGGGACAGGTTTCCAGGATTGCTGTAGGATCTCCAAGAAGGCCACACAAGTCCTTATCATGATTGTGTTTTCTCAGTGATGTAAATTGTAATTAATTGCATTATAGAACCAATATGGCCAATAATGTCACTCAGGAAAAAGGAAAACAGAGCCAATCTGTTGTCATTTCTGTGACTTGTTACCCTCATACTTGATTCTCAGATCCTCACCTCTCTCTGTGTCCCCTTTTTTTCTTGGGGGGGATGTTAAGACAGGGTTTCTCTGAGTAACAGCTCTGGCTCTTCTAGAATTTGATTTATAGGCTAGTCTGACCTTAAACTCACAGAGATCCACCTGACTCTGTCTCCCAAGTGCTGGGATTAAAGGCATGTGCCACCACTGCCTAGCTCTCATGTCCTTTCTTAAGAGAGAATTATGATGGTGTCTAAGTCACTGTTCTGTTGCTATGAAGAAACACCATAGCAACTTTTACAAAAGAAAATATTTAATTGGGATATTGCTTATAGTTTTAGAGGATTAGTTCATTATCACAATGGCAGGAAACATGGTTGGGAGCATGGCAGCAGTATCTGAGAGCTACATCCTAATCTGGAGAGAGAGAGAGAGATAGAGAGGGAGGGAGGGAGGAAGAGGGAGACGGAGACAGAGACAGAGACAGAGACAGAGAGAACTGAGCATAGTATGGGCGTCTGACCTCAAAGCCCACCCCCAGTGACACACTTCCTCCAACAAGGCCACACCTATTAATCCTTCTCAAGGATTGCCACTCCTTGATGACTAAGCATTCCAATACATAAGCCTAGGGGGTCTATCTATTCCTATTTAAACCACTACACAAAGTGACATCCATGCCCAGGTGACCCAACCAGTATATGTCTTCTGAAGAAGATCACCTGTAGGTGGAAGTTTTTATCCCACCAGAAACTCTCAAATACCCAGCAGCTGCTTTCCAAATAATTGACTCAGAGTCTTAATATTACTTATATAATGCTCAGCTAGTAGCTCAAGCTTATTACTAACAAATCTTACACTTAAATTAACCCATAATTTTCATCTATGTTTAGCCACATAGCTTGGTACCTTTTCTCAGTCCAGCATTCTCATCTTGCTTCTTCTGCATCTGGCTGGTGACTGCTTCTCTGCCTTTCCCAGAATTCCTCTAGTCTGGTTGCCCTACCTATACTTCCTGCCTGCCTACTGGTCAACCAGCGTTTTATTAAACCAATACAAGTGACAAACCTTTACCATGTACAAGAGCATAATCCCACAGCAGTTACCCATCAGATCCACCCTCCCCACAGAAGGAAGCAGTCAGTCAACTGATGTAGGAAACACATTCCTCCTTGTCTATTGCAGCCACATTGTTGCTGGGTGGCTTGTTTCTAAAAATTTCTTCCCTGTTGGAATGAAAGACAACTGCCTGAAACTCCAAACCAAAGATCCTTCTTCAATCTCTGATTGTACACAGAACAGCCTAGCCCTTTAAAAGAAATTACACCACTTGTTTTGTATATGTGGGGGGAGCATTCTGCTACACCATACATGTAAAGTTCAAAGGACAACTCAATGGAGTAAATTCTCTCTACTGTATGGGACCTGGAGATCAAACTTAGGCCACTGAGCTTGGGGACAAGAATTCTTACTAAACCAACCCTGGAATCTTCGTTTTCCTTTTGCTGTGATAATAAATCACCTCAAACTGGGGAGCTTGTTCTGGTACCCCAAAACTCTGACAGTTCTTTAGGGATCATCTTTAAAACCACTCACTGCTCCTTCGCACAGACACCCTCTCCAGCCATCCTTTCTCTTCAGAACCAAATCTCAAGATCCTTCAGCAGGTGTGTCCGCTGGGTGTGGGCAGAGTGCCTATCATCTTACAGAGGAGTTGAAAGATGCTGGGCGGCCCACCGTGAGCAGGAAATACCACTTGGATAGAGAATTAGATGAGAAGATTCTCTGCCACAGAGATGGGAGCAGAGTAAAGTGGTCCCTGAGACATGAGATTCAAGGCAGTGCCCACCTGTAGGCTCATCCTGGGGCATGGTGAGTTCCAGAACATAAGTACCACTTGTTTGCAGCCCCAGCTCCACTCTCTAAGAAGTGTGCCTGGGAGGAATAAGGAGCCATCCCACACCTCTGTTCTCCACAGCTTCCCCACCAGGTCATGAGGGTCACAGTCCTTTCCATGCTTGGTCCCCCCTAGAGACAGCGCTGTGTAGAGGAAACAGGAGGTCACCATGAACCCCTCCCTAGGCATGGCATTAACACATCCTGTTGGTGGTGGTACACAGGTTTTTGCAGTTATGAAGTTTGTCTAAAGGTGGCATATGAGTCTGTGATACTTGTTCCATAGATCCAGGTTTAAATCCTTCTGGAGGCTGAGGATAAGCCTGTCCAGCATGGTACCCTCTAGGCAGCTTCCATGGAGTCTCCTGCTGTCATCCTACCTAGACAAAAGTTCCAGGCAGGTTTCCTAGCCTCCCTCCTCGCTCCTCCGTCTACTCAGAATTCCTGTTTTCCAAAGCACTCTCCCAGGCAGGCCCCTCTCCTGGGACCCTTAGCCTTCACTCATTAACCCCTGTGACCAAGGCTGAGCCTCACATTCAGATAATAAATGAAGCTGCCCCAGACTAAACAGTCCAGCATTGAGGGTCAGGACCAGGCTCCCCATCCAGCCCTCCCAATTACTGCTGCTCTTAGACACCAAGCATCTTAGAAAAGACACCATTAACAATGGTCCAGAGGAGACTCAGGACTATGGGTGTGTTGTCTGGTCTTCTAAAATAGCATCTCTCCTGACAAAAGAAGAAAAATTAATGAACATTGGCTCCCAGACTGGCAGGAAAGGGATCTGTGTGTTCTTTTGACTTTTTTTTTTTTAATGTTTATGGATGGAGGTCAGAGTTCAACCTTAGAGGTTGTTCCTCAGGTATACCTTTCCATGTACCACATCTTGCCTGTTGGATCCCCTGGAAGTGTGGCTAGGGATGGATGCTGGGAATCAAACTCATGTCCTCTGAAAGAGCAGCACATGTTCTCATCTGGGCATCTCTCTAGACCCAGGACCTTGCTTTTGAGACAAGGTCTTTCATTGGTCTGAGATTCCCTAAGTAGGCCCGACTGACTGGCTGATGAGTCCCAGGGGATCATCTCCATCTTGTCCCATCCAGCGCTGGGATTACAAACATGTTCCTCCATAAGCAGCACTTTGTTTGCATGGGTCCTAGGGATCAAACTCAGGTTCTCAAGCTTTCCAGACAAACACTCTCCTGACTGAGCCATTTCCTTCTTCTGCTCATTGTCTGATTCTTGAACCTGCCAAGAGGAGACATAGAAACCAGGCAAAAAAGCCAGTGTGTGCCTGCCTGCCTCCCAGGACTGCTAAACCAGCCAGCACCCTCTCCTGCCTTTGAAGCAGGGTTCTCTGGCTTCAGTCATCAATGCTGGACCGAACTGCTCACCTACTTCTGGCCCTGCTTCCCAGTGATCCTGAGTCCTAGTCAAGACTGGGAAGCCAGGATGGCTGTGCTCCATGTTCCACACACTGCCTCTGCCATCCTGCTCTGATTCATGAGCCCCTTTCCCATCCTTAACACTCCAGCTGTAACAGGCAGGTGCCTCCAGCACTGGGCACCTGGGATGCTCCAAATGACAGTTCTCCATCTGCACTGGCACCAT
This sequence comes from Sigmodon hispidus, assembly GCA_004025045.1. Taxonomy (NCBI): domain Eukaryota; kingdom Metazoa; phylum Chordata; class Mammalia; order Rodentia; family Cricetidae; genus Sigmodon; species Sigmodon hispidus. The sequence goes on along the minus strand of PVIH01017886.1, from coordinate 29,554 downwards.
TCACTAGGACAGGCACCACCTGTAGATTACTCAGATCTCAGTGGGTCCCTGACCAGTTTCAGACAGTCTTTGCCCCCTCCTGTCAACAACAGTGGTACCCATCCCAGAGAAGGCAAGGGAGTCATCTGTCAGCTGCACACAGACTAAAGAACCAAGTCTGAGGACAACTGACAATACATCCTTGAATGTATTATTTACTGACTGATCTGAAATCCGTCATTCAACTTCCCTGAGTGTGGATGCCCCCCTTTTTATTCAGGGTTATGATTTGGCTTTTAAATGACCCGCAAAATCTCTTGTGTTGAAGGCTTGGTGGTGCTAGCCTGTGGTGTTTCTTGAGGGGGGGGGGAGCTAGGGGTGGGTGTGACTGCTGTTGTTTGGACTGTAGACTTATCACCTCCGAATCCCAGATAGAATACATTTCTGTTAAGTCCTTGGAAGCAAATGAGTGTGGTTACATGACAACTCCATGTTTGGGAAATACGACAAGAGGTCAGCATTTTACGGCTGCAAAGCAAAGTGAAAAACCCTTGTGCTGAGAGACGTCCAGGGGGATCTCACTGCAAGATCCCTCCCAGCTGGGACACACCACCGGCTTTTTGAGTCTCAAGTATTTTCTATACTCACTTGCCTTGGAACCTTTCTAGTACAAACCATGGAATTTATATGTTCCTCAGACATTCTGGAACCTTCTACTCTGAGGGTCATTCTGCACCAAGAGGTCTTGCCATCTCCCCCCAACACACACACCTAATTCTTCCTTCTGCTCCTCCCAGAAGACTAGATGAAGAGCAAAGCATCAGGAACGTAAAGCATGCTGGGTGGGCATAGGGCTGGGGGTACCCTTCACCCTTTGCCCTGCCTCACAGGGGCCCAGTCTGTCTTCTCCATCAAACTTGCTGCAGGGCTAACTGAGCTCTGTGTTTTATGGCCCTATCATGTGTGAGATCTTGCCCATGAGGGGGAAGCTGTCAGTGAGAATCGTAGATTTCAAGACAGACAGTTCTACTGCAAGATTCTGAATAACCCCTCTGATCATTAGAACCAGAGCATTTTTTAAAAATCCAATTTGTTTCTCACTTCAAAACCCATTTCATCTGCTTCCTGTCATCTGTGTTATGAAGGGAAGGATGAAGGCTTCCAGAATCTGGCTTCTATAAACTTAGAACCCCTAGAATATGTACATGCCTCTCCTTCGACACCATTATTCCCCCTGCAATAGCCTGGTATCCATGGCTTGCCAGGCATTGTATGGGAAGGCATCCTCTTTATAAACAGACATAGTGGGAGCCTGGACAGTGTGGGTCAGTGTCCTCAGGGCTGGGAGCGTGGGCGTACCTTGGAAAGCTAAGCCAGGGAAGCATTGCAGAGGGTATCCTTACAGAAGGTACCGATTCTGACTGGCCAAGTCCAAAGCCAGCATGCAGCCAAGATTCAAAGAATAAAAAGAAGCATGAAAAAAAAAAAATCAGTCACTCTATTGTTGCTTCTCTGCTCAACAGCCACAGAACCAACCCTGGGGCTTGTAAGGGGAGGCTATACCCCACGCCTCTCTTGTGTGTACAGACTCATTTCTTTTGCAGTAAAATTCAACACAGATTCATTGGAACATGTGCCTTCTACGCCGCCCCCCCCCCCCAACATCAGCCAGCCACAGGGACATGAGCCGTTCATTTTCTTTTTGGCTCAATTTGCAGCCTCCAGAACACTTGCGAGGGGCACTTTGCCTTGCCCAGCTCTGAGATCTGACGATGCATGGGGGCCCTTCTGATCACTTGGCACTCCCCCAAGCTTCATTTCATCTACCTTCAGAGGCCAGAGTGGACCATGTCTTCGCTGCAGGCCACAGGATGAAGTTCCCAGGAGGCCTGGGATACAGCGGTTCAGTCCATCTGTTTCATCTCTTCACGAACCTCCTCTGTGCCGCTGACCCTGAGCTGTGGGCTGCAAACAGCGGATGAGACAGCCCATGCTCCTTGTCCTGAACAAGGTCAACGTCCTGGGGGGAAGGGGCAGGAACAGCTGTTCATAAAACCACCTGAATCTAGTGACAGGGGCATGGGCAGAAATAATGTGCAGCCCTCAGAGGATGGCTTTGGGCTCCTGGAGGCATTCGGGAAGAGTCAAAAGAGAGGGTAACTTGAGCCAGGCTTGCAAGGATGGTTAGTAAGTTCAACCGTTCTGTTTGCCTTGCATCTGCATCTCTGAGATTACCTTCTCACGGGGTGACTCATTTGTTTTTCCGCTCTCACTAACTAAAACGTCTAAATTTCTACCTCCCCTAAAATATAAAGCATGTATTCTGGCTCACCAGACTGTCCTGCTGTCTTGCTTAGCACATAGTGGAGACACAGAGCTGTAGACTAGATGTTTTAGGAATTGAGGCTTAGGGAGGGAGGATCAGGAATAAGGTCTAGTGGAGGCCCAAAGTAGAAAAGACCTTAGTGCATAGTGACAAGCACATACCAGTGCTTGAAGCCCCAGTCTCTCAGAAATCTCCAGACTCCCCTCCCAAAACACTGAGGTAACCTTGCCAAGAGAGCAAGTGCTATAAAGTTTCTTTCCATGGCTCCCAGATGCATCTAATGTTGCCATGGAAATGGCCCTAGTGAGATCCCTGGGCTCTGTCCATCTCCCCAGCGAGAATGGAAAGACTTGCCTTTATCCCAAACCTCATCTTGGGCACCGAGGTGACCCAACCCAGCATCTCAGAAGCCTGACTGTCCCACTTCTGCCTACTCCGAGTCTCAGTCCTTTTAGCTCGAATTTGTAAGTGGGCTTCAGCCCAAGCAAAAGATTCAGCGGGAATCCGGCCGGGTTCCCAGACGCTTAATTGGAGCTGGGCTCTTCATTACCCGCACACCTGTTCCTCAACACCATATGGTCCGAGGTAAATAGACTGTAATTGTTTATCCAGAGTCAATTCTTCCGTGAGTGAGTGAGTGCCAGTGGGAGCCACAGCCTCCTCAAGCCTCCTCTCACCATCCCCAGCCCAACCTCTCCAGGAAACTGAAGGACAAACCCTTCACAAGGTTAAGGCACCATGCTGCCCCAGCAGAACAGACTTCTGCATTGGAAGATTCATCCTGGACACCTCCCCCATCTCCAAAGAGAAACCCCACCCAACTCTGCCTCCTGGCAGACACTTGGCAGCTAGCCTTCTCTGCCCTTGCCAGTGTAGCTGAGCAGGAAGGCACCTCTCTGGCCCTGGGCTCATTTTTTCTTCCTCTATGGAAGCCAAAGGATGTTTGAAATGGGCTGAAACGATGCCAGCTTCCTGTCCCCATCACAGCACCACCACCTTTCTACAGAGGCCTGAACAAATTCTGTCACATCTCAGAGCCTGGGCTGCTAGGCCTACCCCAAATCAAGACATGCCTCAGTGAGGGGTTATGGTAGCTCATAGAGGAAGGCTGTGGGCTGCTCATAGTTCAAGGCTTAGGTTGGTGAATGCCCTTGGCCAAGGCCACCAGGCAGGGGGAAAGAGATTCTCACTCAGTTCTGTGAACTCCAGAACGAGATCCCTGGACCATGCTCCATTTACATTGTGGATAACACACCCAGGGAGGCTGGCCTGGTGCCTGCCATTCAAGATGAAATCAATAAATGCCTGCTTTCGTGTCTCTGTCCTTCAGTGGACAAACCTGCCCTCCATCCTGGCTCCAGTACCTGGGCAACATCCAGAAACTCGGGCTTCAAAAAGTCTCCCACAAGGTGAAGTATAAATAGGGCAGATCTGTGACCCCCTCTTCAGTCCTACGCTACCAGAGGCGTCATTTCCTCCTCAGTCTGGTTTTCCCCAGATAGTTTCAGACTGTGGGGATGCTAAGCATGATGCTCATGCACAAGAGGAAGGCTGCCGATGGACCCGGAAAGATTTCTGGCCTCTAGTGTTTCTTCTCCGGAGAATTCTTTAGGAAATGCAAGAGCCAGTTAGGGCTGGGCAGATGACTCAGTGTTAAGAGTGATACTTATAAAATTAAGAGGACCTGAGTTCAAATCCCCAGCACCATGTAAAAGCTAGGCAACCCCCAGCATTTGTGGGAATGAGGCTGGGCTGGGGTGAAAACAGACAGACCCCAGGCTCTTGCTGGTCAACCAGCCTATAATCTGCAAGGACAGCAGCCACTTTAGTGAGAAGCCTTGTCTCAAAGACTAAGGTGGAGATACTACTGACGTCACAGGTGTGAGCACTGATGTTACACGTAGTGGGGTTATGTGTACACACACATACACACATACACACACACACACACACACACACACACACACACACACACACACACACATACACACACACAAAGAATTGCAAGTGCTCCTGAGCATTCTTGAGATCTGGCTGAAAGAGTGTCCCAGGAGGCAGAGTTCTCAATACTAGAAAGAAAACTAGACCCACTTACTTGCCCGGACACTGCAGACACGTGGGCCTCTCTCCAGGGACTCTGACAAGCTTCTCTTAGTGGTTGTTCCCTTCTCAGCTCAGAATTCTTCACTCCAAGCCCCTCCTTCTACCCTGGCTGCCCTGAGGATGAATGGCTTCCTGGGGCTTAAGAAAATGGATGCTGTGTCTTCTTAATTTTCATTGAATCAGCCCTTAATATGATGAAGGACTTCCCAGCCATTCCCCTCTTGTGCACCTCCTCCCTACCAGATCCTCTTTAGAGTATACCTGGGCTGGTCAGGTCAGCTAATGGTGCTTTCAGATCCTACCTAACTCATCCCCAGCCAGCCTTAGGCGAGGCTGAGAAAGGATGCAGGTTACTGAAGGTTACCATGCTCACCATCTTCTCTCTGGATAGAGGATACCCACACCTGTTGGACCACTGAGACAAGTTCTTTGTATTAAGCATCCTGCCGGCCAAGGAAGCTAAATGGAAGGGCATTAAAGACTCTGGAGCCCAAGGGGTTATTAGTCATTCTCTCTACAGGAGGTCTTCTGTCTCCCAGGGGCCCCAGGAGCTGGCGGCCCCTAATTCCCATAGTTCCCTAATGATTCTGTGGAAGTCAGGGGCTGAGGTAAGAGTAAGAATTCTACCATCAAGAAAAAAAGAAATATTAAAGAAAAAAAAAAAAAAAGGAGCTTTTCCTAGCAAGTTTTTGGCTGCCCAAGGGGACAGGCTTTGAAGCTGAGTCTGGTGCCCTGAGCAGCAGTGGCTGCCTCCCACAACTTCAGGAATGGGAGGGAGTTTTAAAAGATATTTAAGCTGCTGCATAAATTGGCCCCTCAGGGGATGCACGTGGTTCTGCCTCAGTCCAGTGGCTGGCTACAGGGATATTTTTCCACCTCAGGCTTTGGGCAGGGGTTTCAGGAGTGACTGGTGGGAAAGGGGAGGGGCTTTCTGTCCTGGGCCGAGGATGAATGCAGAATGCACCCCTCTCCCCTCCCCGGCAACACACCTCGAAAGGGTGCCTCAGAGAAGTCAAAGCCCTCCAAAAGGAAGTGTGTCCCTCAGGTAGGGAAAATAGTGAAGAAAAGGGAGAGGAATATGTACATGTAATAGTTATTCTCGTGATTACATTCCTAATCAAAGCAGCTTAAAAGAGCTAGGGCTTATTTTGGCTCACAGTTTGAAAGTATTGTCTGCCATGATGGGGAAGCCAGGGTGTTGGGAGTCTGTGACAGCAGGTCACATTGCATCCAGAGTCAGGAGAGAAAGAGAGAGAGAGAGAGAGAGAGAGAGAGAGAGAGAGAGAGAGAGAGAGGGCTAAAGAGGCAGCCATTCACTTCATGGAGCAGCCATATTTAGGGAGGAGGGTCTTCCACCTCAGCTAACCTAATCTAGCAACTGCTTACAGATGTTGGCTCCTAGGTCTATATTCTTCATCTAAGCATAAAAAAACAGAGCCATTCTCTATGGCAGTCCTGGAATAGGCACTTAATGACATCGTTTCATTCAGCTTTTCACCACTGTCTTGTCATTCCACAGATGAGGAAACTAAGGCTTGCACAGTCAGCATACTTGCCCAAGACCAAGATATAATGGACTAGGGGAAAGGCATGGAGCCATGTGGCAACACACAGATTAATGGAAACGGGTTGTTAAGTTATAAGAACTAGTTGTTAATAAGCCCAAGCCATAGGTTAGTTTGTAGCTAAAATAAACCTCTGAATAATTATTTTATAAAGGGCTACGGGATCACAGGTGGGAGAGATTCTTCCAGACCATGGGCCTTGATGGGCCAGAGAAACTTCAGGTTACAAGTGGGCATCCGAATGCAGACCACACATCTCTTCAAATAACCCCTTAGAGCCAGTCTAGAATGGTGGGGCAGCTGGATGGAATCCTCAGTTGGTCATCTGCATTGTGGCGGAAAAGTTCTCTGTATGCTGTAAATAAAGTAACTGTTTTGGCCTGTGGCGAGCACCATAGCATTAGGCAGAAAATCAGAGACAGGTGGAGAAGTGCAGAGTCTGTCAGTCTCCAGCCAGCTGCCAAAGGAACAGCATGTAGGAATACAGGTACGGGCCACTGGCCACGGCCACTTGGCCAGGTAGATTACTAGAGATGGGTTGAATTAAGATGAAAGAGCTAGCTGGTAATGTGCCTGAGACATAGGCTAAACAGCAAGAAATTAATATAAGCGTCTGATTCATTTCTTTGGGGGATAAAAGCTGCTGCAGACAAGGTCAAACCTCTGTCTCAAATGGGCCAGAAATCTTCTACAACACTGCATGTTGGTATGGACTCTGTGGAATGGCTTTGGGTAACCTGAGGTGGATACAGGAGGCTGCCTCAGCTGGCTGGCAGGGACTGAAATCTGAGAGAAGGGCTGTTACTCAAGCATCCTCCTCTGACCAGTCCCTACAGCTACTGCCATCTGCTGAGCATAGCTCATGGGGCTAGCCTGTGCTCCAAGCACCTACAGCTGTTCAACCAGGGGGCTTTTCTCAGTTGGGGTAGAAGCCATGCTCCAAAAGCAGAAGAAAAGCTCGGGGATCAGATTGGAACTGAAGGGTACAACCTCCTACTTTGAACCAGGGGTGCATTCAGGGGCAAGGTGTTGGTTTCGCACCTGAGAATAGACACATTACCAGCTGCCACACTAGAGTTTATTTGGGGAGTTGCTGAGTGGGTACAAGGGAAGAGAAGTGGAAGAGAAAAAGGACCAGCCTTCTATGTGGTGTCTCCTTATAAGAGAACCAGTGGGCAGAGATTTATGTAGCCACACCTAGGGGCATGCCCTCTGTACATGGCATGTTCTGCAGGCACCATGCTGGGTTATTGGACTAGCACCTTTAACCATGTGGCTGCTACATGCCAGGAATCCTTACACAGAGTGCACAAGGTCTGGGGCTTGATCCCTAGCACCACAGAAGCAAACCACCTCCCCGAAACCATCTGCCTTATGTGTCTTTCCCGAGCTAAGCCATCCCCCATGCCTTCCCCGTTCCTCCTGTCCTTTAGTCCCTTTATCAGGAGGAAGAAGGCTGATTTCTCCTGGTGAGACAGAACTAATAACCAGATTACAGGAACTCACAGACAGGGGCATCAAATATTACACAGTGGCTCCAGGTTCCTATCACTCCATCTGTAGTGTTCCGTGGCTTCGGCTATGGCCGCCCAGCCCTCTCATTGATGAAGTACATTATAAGTGCTAAGTAATAATAATACTGTAAAATGCCTCAGTGCTCAAGCATGAGCTCCAGGCTCCAGATAAAATGCCAGACAGATAGATTAGCAGGCGGGGGAATTACTCTAGAGTGCCATCTCCCTGCAGTTCCTGGGGCCTAATAGATAGGTCCAATCAGCCCACTTCAATTATAGCTTAGGGACTAATAGCCAAAAGCTGATTAAATCCCCCGCTCCAGAGCTGTGTGATAGTGCTCTGCATGTTCCGGTGTCAGAAGAGCAGGTGAGCCCGGAGAGGGTGAAGGTGCCAATGGGCTGATCTGAGGTTACCTCACTGTAATACACCGTCTTATTGAGTTCTGTTACTAGCACTGGCTAGCCCAGAGCAGGGCTGGTATTCTTGGTTACCCTCCTTACTTCTGCCTCTCTCCAAGTTATAAACTCTAATTGGTTCTGCAGGAAATTTCTTATCAGTAGAAAATGGAGGGTGGTGCTATGGTTTGAATGCATCATTCACTAATTCTCCCCACACATACACACATACCTCAAAGTTCATGTTTTGGAAATGCATCCCTCAAATATATTCATATGCTAATAGGATTTGAAGGTCTGTCTTTGGGCAGGGGAATAAAGAGAATTCGTCAGGGTGGTACTAGTTTAATTTTCTGTTGCCATGATAAAATATCATAGCAAAATCAACTCTGAAGAAGGGGTTTATTTTTAGCTCACAGTTTTTTGGTTACAACCCATCATTGCAGGGAGGTCATAGCAGCTTGAGAGAACCCGTCACACTGAACCCACAGTCAAGAGCAGAGAGGTGTGCAAGCATGCATGTTGGTGTTCAGCTCACCGCCCCCCCTTTTCAGTCACTTGGCCAGGGTGGGGCTTCCCAGCTCTGTTAATCCAGTAAAGAAAAACTCTCACAGGCATGCGCACAGGCCAAGCTGACAGAATTGGTGCACAAGGCCAATTCTGACAAGTCGGAATTGGTACCCGCTTCCCAGGTGATTCTGTTGTGTGTCAAGTCAACAGACAGAAGTGGACATTAGTGCACCAGTGGCTTCACAGGAGGAGGAAGAGGGGACCGACAAGGTGGGATTCTCCCTGCAGATGCTGAGCAGATGTGAAGGCTGTGCTCTTGGGCTGCAGGCTGTACGCTGTATGAGCATGTCTCCTCTTCTTCCTCCTCCCCCCTCCTCCTCCCCTTATTCCCTCACTCTCCTTCTCTTCTTTCCCCTTCTACCCACTCTCTTCTTCTGGAACTCACTTCATAGATCTGGCTGGCTTTGAACTTACAACAATCCTTCTGCCTCTGCCTCTGCCTCTTGAGAGATAAGACTGTAGGCCAAAGCCACCATATCCAACCCTACTTTTTAGAAATCACCCAGTGCCATGGATTTTCTTAGAATTACTGAAAACAGACTAAGACAAGGTTGGAGGTAGCCAGGGAGACACGGAAGCACAGGTAGGTGATTTGATTACCTGGGGGACAGTTGGGTGAGGGAGGTGACTGTGCTGGGGGCTCATCAGAACAAACTAAAGTTGGACTAGACTCACAGAAGTGGGTAAGGCTGACTTCAGAGGTCAAGACTAAGGGGAGGACATTGGCCAACATCGTATCGGAGTGGGAACCCATTGGCATGGGCTCAAGTGTCTGGAGCTCAGGCAATTCAGAAAAACAGTGTGACCTTGGAGAAAGTGGCCCCCGCTGAGGGAGAGGACTGCCCACAGAAACTCCCCAGAGTCACTGAGGTATGTTATCCCCACCCCAGCTCACCCAGACACCCAGTTCACATTCTGTTCTCCCCACGACAGGAAATATCAGAGTCACTGATACTGCAGATGATGGGGGACAAGATTTTCCCAAATGGGAAAGAATGTGTCCTGTGGAGCTGGGCAGTGTTTTAGACCTGGGGTGTTGGTCTCCTGAAAGATATGACATGAGGTGCATATCTAAATAAGGAGAAAGATGGGGCAGGAAGAGTGGAGAGAGGGAGGGAGGAAGGAAAAGAAAGAGGAAGCCAGAGGGGAGGAGGGAGGAGGGGAGGAGGAAGCAGGCAGTGTTGAAAAGCAATTTGCACTAAACTTGTATCTCAGAGCAAACACAAGACAACGTTTGATTCTTTCATACTCCTTCAGAGAACAAAACAGTGTGAATGGTGCTGAACATGTGTTTCTTCAAAAATAAAAACACAGAGAAGTAAAATCAGATGCAAACCTTACAAGAGCTAATTCTTAAATGCTCCCAGTTGGGTATGTTGCTCCTCAGGGACCATGAGGGAGGAAGTGAGCTGGTAGACATCAACTCCAGGAAGCCTCTGGCCCAAGACTGCAGAAGGCAGAGCAAGCCCTGCCCCTGTGCAAGAAAGAATACAAAGCCTCTTGCACATGGGAGCTGAACGCCTACATTCAAGTTCAAGCCAGCGAGGGCGCGGAGGAGGAGCAGATGGGAACTGGGATCTCAATGGCTGAGGAGAGCAGACTCTGATATGAAGGAGGTCTGCCAACATGAACAGCATGGGGAGAGACCAGGACTGGGGAAGGAGGCCACTGTGGAAGAAGCTTAGGGAGGGTCTAACAATGGGAACTGAAATGAGGGGCAAGGAGCTGGGTAGCACAGAAACCCACAGAGAGGACCAGGTTCTGGAAGCCACCTGATAGACACAGCGACAAGCTGCTTTTTGCTTGCTTAATCCAGAGGCTCTGAGAGTAATAGCCAGGACCTCCTGGGGTCAACAGAATGCCTAGCTGAGACCAGGTCTGAACTCCAGTCACTGGATGGTTTTTCAACCCATGTAGTTTCTGATAAATTCTGTTCTTTCCTGATCCTTCTTTAGGTTTCTATTCAATAAATGGGGAGGGGGGAGCAGGCACCTCATAGCATCCGCTCCCTCTTCCCTCCCAGCTACTTTGCTTTCAGTGGTTACCTGGACACTCAGCAGCAGACACAGCCCCATTTACCTGCAAAAACCTACAGGCCACCTAGCGGGACATTGGGCTCCATACATGGATTTCATTTGCCATGGCTATTGTAACAAAGCTCTACAGGCGGGTGTGGCTGATACAGTAGAAATATTCTTTGTGGCTCCAGAGTGTAGAAGTCAAGAGTGGAGCTGGTTTCTTCTGCTCTCTCTCTTTCCTCATTTATAGATAGCTATCTCCTCGCCATGTCCCTACATCCCTCTGTGTGAATCTGAATTAATCTCTTCTTGATATAAGGACACAGTCGTGTTGGATTAGGGCCCACCCTAGTGGCCTCAATTAAAATTAATTAGCCCTTTAACGTCTTTGTCTCCAAACACAGAAACGCTTTACAGTATTGGGGGTTAGGACTCTAACATATGAGTTTGAGGTGATGTAATTGAGTCTGTTACAGGACAGAGTGGCGTTCATGGATGGATGGTATGTGGAAATGACAGGCCTCACTTCCTACTCTGAGCATTATTAAGTTTGTTTTTTTAAGCCCCATGGAATGGTGGTCTGGTCACCAGGGCAGAAAGCTGACCACCTCTCACTGTGTGCCTCCTTCACTCCCTTGGACTTGGCCAGTCATGTCCTCTCACCCTATGCCTTATGCAGGAAGTTATACAGAAGCCCTGGGAAAGGGGCCAGGCTGTGATCACACCTTCATCTACCTTTCTCCCTCGTCAGATATCAGGGATTCTGGAGGGAGGCAAGGGACTTTGGCTAATTTTGCTGAGAGTGCTCTACCTGGGTGCTCCAGCTATGGTAGCAAGGAGCAGAGGAAGAGGAAGAGACCAGCAGAGACAACCAGGAGAGACAGCCTGCTCCACAAAAGGGAAGAGGAAGGCACAGATAGCCTTAGGTAGCTGTGTAGGACTCTAAAGGGCTCCAGCATTTCTGGGCCATGAATAAGGAAGGAATCCTCACATCCTCAGTGGATAATAGAGCAAGCCCAGAATGTCTGGTGACTTCCGAATGCCATACTGGCAAGGACTGGACCTGGATGTCTTCCCTGGTAGAGTCTGACTAGCTGGCTCCCTTTCTGTGGTCGAACTGCTTACTGTCACTAGAGATTTGGTCCTCATGTTATGCATGTCAGCCTCGGCCTTAAGATCTGGAATCTAGGGTGTCAGAGGAGGTTGAGAAGAACCCCAGCACAAACTAGAAGTCTGCAATGAGCCTGGAATGCAGGGTGACAGGGTATTGGGATTCGTGACAGACTCCAGAATTGAGGCAGAAAGGTAGTTAAATCAAAGCACTAGGTTGTGCTGTGGGCCTCATCTGAGGAGACCCTGCCCTGACAGAGCTGAGCAGAGGCTCTAAGGGCCAGGCTCAAGACCAAGCTGGCTGCTTGGCGTCCTTCTAAGGTGGAGAATAAGTCTGGAGGTCTCCACACTTATATGGAGGAAGACACTCTCCCCAGGAGATCAGCTAAGGTCACAGTGAATATTAATAGCAAGGTAAGAGTGGACACTCCATTCAGCCAGCCAGTCCTTCATGCTCCTTTGGGAGTGACCCAGTACTGGAGGAACTAGGAGCGTAGTACTTACTAGGAACTGGGAGAAGCTGGGGTAGGAGACCATCACTGGATTGCTTTGAAGGGCTTCAGGTGAGTGAGTGAGCCATCAGATTAGTAAAGAGACAGGAGACAGACGCCCTGAGCCACAGTGTGACCTTCTCCATGGGGTGTAAATTTCTACTTGTAAAATGGGGGCCACAGAAACCATGTCTCTGAGAGAACTGAGGAGATCGGCATGTAAAACATTCAAAAGGACTTGGATGGGCTAGGTTATGAGAGTGCCAGGCATTAGCATGCACAATGGGAAGCTTCTAGAAGAGTCCTATTAGACAAGAAAGTGCCTCTGGCTCTGAGTACATGAAGCTAAAAAGAGAAATATTAGGAGTGTAGAAGGGAAATGAGGAGACAAGAGAAGATAATAACGGGAATGCATGCTGTATGCATACATGGAGATGGCATAGCAAAACACCTTACTTTCTATAATGGAATTAAGACATGCTAATAAAAAAAGAAAGAAGAAGAGGTCTGGGGGATGGGGAGGTGGGTCAGGGGATTGACAAGGGTGTACAGGTTGCCTTGAAGGAGGTGGAGACAGAATGGAGTATAGAGAGAGGGTGACCAGATGCCAAGGAGCGTGGAAAGCCGGCAGATGGCCTCTGCGTCCTCTGCGTTTTGTCAAACCAACATCACTTCAAGAGAACTGATTCTTGGCAAAGGTAAAGGGCCATTTCATCGCCTTTATCTGCCCAAATGCTGTTCTCAGGGTCCGTAGACAGGACACTGAGAGCGTGCAGAGAGTTCTTTCTCCTACCGGGCTGCAAAAGTTACCCAGTCCTCTCTGGCTCTGGCCATCATGGGTCCCCATCCATCAGCAGAAGGTCAAAAAGTGAGCCAGGCTCCCTGGTGACAAGCTCCCCCCCAAAGGTGGAACACAATATCTTGGAATTAAACTCTCAACATCCAGGACCCAGCCTCCCTCCAGGCGGCAGCGCAGTCCTCAGCTACCTCCCCAGGTAATTTCCATGGCATTTCAAATGGCAAAGACAATTGGATGTCAGAGCTGGTTTGGGTCTGCGATCAGACCAGGGATTTTCATGGAATTCCCGATGCGAGAGCCTCCAGGCCCAAGAAAAATTTCCCCAGTGGCAGCGCTCCCTTCCCAACATGCCCCTGGCCTCCCCAGCCTGCCTCTGTTATTGGATCCAGCGTGATTGTCTCCCGGGCCCCTAATGGAATTTTATCAGGGATCTCTGTAACCGGATTGCTTATTTGCAGCCTGCGCCGCCAGCGGCCCTAGATAAAGAATGCGGAGTCTGTGCTGTGCGTCAGAAATCCAGCCCTGTCGCCATCCATCATTCTGTCAAACATCACTGCAGACAGGCCGCTTCAAGCCCCATCAGGCTGGGAATTTTCTGACCAAGAAATAACAAAATAGCCCCAGCTGGAGGGGCCTCTGTCCCATCCTGGGCCTTCCTTACAGGTGAATGGATTTAGTCCCACCCTCTTTGTGTCTCCCTTCCATTTCTGGAGCCACTCAGCAGCCTTTCTATAGTTCTAGAAGCTTCTAAACATCACTGGGGATTTACAAAACCCTAAGTAGCTAGAATACAGATGTGAGAAGGACAGTTCTTTGCCTGTAGAAAGCATGCATGAAATGCATCCATCTACCTTTTCCCATTGATTGTCACCCCCACTGCGAAAGGGAAGTAATGTTATTATTTTCTGATTGGCAGATGGGCAGAGTTAAGTTCAGTTAGCTTTCCCAGGTTTCCATTTTTTGTGTATTTGTGTGGGGGTGTATTATGTGCAAACACATTGTGGTGTATGCACATGTATGTGTACATTTTCCATTGTGTATGTGCACATGTGCACGAAGAGATCACAGGTCAGTGGTGGCTACCTCCCTCGATTAGTCTCCTCTTTATTTTTTTCCTAAATAACTTTATTTCTTGAATTCAAAATTGTATCTTTAGTATTAGTATGCTTTTAAGTGGAATAAAACTGCATCACTTCCTTTCACTTTTCTCCCTCCAGCCCCTCCCAACTACCCCCCAACCCTAACCCTAACCCACTCTTAAATTGATAACTTCTTTTTCTTTATTATTGTTGCATGAATATCTATGTATGTATGTGTGTGGCTGCATAAACAAGACCAGGACAACAGGAATATCAATGGGCAAGTTAACGTGGAATGGGGAAAATTCACACAGTCCCACTCCCTAGACAGAACCACAGGCAACTGCTGAAGAAGAAGAATTAGCCTTTACTAGGGATGGTCCCCCTTATTGGCTGTCCAGTGCAGAGTGGCCAGGGCTGAAATCATATACAAATGAGGATTTGGCAGGTTGTGTGTGTGTGTGTGCTAGACTGGCTGGCCAGTGAGGCCTGGGAATCCTCCTGTCTCTGCTTCCCCAGGTGTGGAGTTACAAGCATCCGAATTCAGGTCCTCACACTGTATGGCACTTTACAGTCTAAGCTGCCCCCCCACCCCAGTCCCACCCCCAGCCTGTTTGTTTGTTTTTGACTCCAGATCAGGAACCCATTCTGCTCACGCTGCAGCTGCTTCATTCATCCTGACTTCTGTCTTCAGCCAGGTCCTTCTTGACTGTCCAGCATGGAGTGTGGGGCTGCCCAACTCTGTCACTGCCCTTGCTTGTCCGCAGAAGGACACTGATTGTCACCCAGTCTGTCCCCTTCCTTTCCGAATCACAGCAGCTGTGATCCATGAGTGTGGCTCCCCGGGGAGGGGGGGGGGAAATGCCGACAATGACACAGGCCCATCCTTGGTATAAGTTCAGGAGCCCGAGCCAGCCTTGGTCCCTTCTTTGTGATAATGAGTCCAGGAGCCCAGCACATCCATCAACCCAACCAAGAAGCAGAAAGCTGAGACTTGACACCCCAGGACACAGCTGTCTATCCTCACTCAAGCCATCTGAGAACACACTGGCTGTCTCCCTGGCAATCCTTCAGATATAATGATGGGATGAGCTGGGGCCTGCTTTGCTTACTACGGTATGGTTAAAAACTGTTTCAAAACCCAAGAGTACTGTGGACCCCAAAATGGAGGAGGAGAGTTGGAAGAACTTTCTTAAAACCTTGATTAATGAGTGTAGGGCATCAGGACCATGGGCCACAGGAACAGAAGAGGATTCAGCAGATAAAACAGCTCCCAAAAGGTAGATGTACCACAGTCCCAGAACCTGTGCATCTTGCTTTACATGGCTTATTAAAAGATACTATGAGTGTAGTGTCTCAGTTTCATTTCCATATTGTGATGAAATACTTAGACAAAAGTGACTTCAAAGACCAACAGATTTATTTCATCTTGTAAGTCCAGATAACAGTCCATTACTGCAATGGGTGAGTAAAGGCAGAAACTTCAAACATTGAGTCACATCACATCCACAGTCAAGGAAGGGCAAAGAGAAACAGATGTGTGTGCTCACTTGGCTTGCCTCTGCTCAGCTTGGTTTCTCTACTCCCACACAATATTCAGGGGCCCTGCCCAGGTAACGGTGCCATACGTATTGAGATGAGTTACCCTACATCACTTAAGTCAATTCCACATAGACATGCCACCACGAGTGCAGGCTCATAGAGACAATTCTTCACTGAGACTCTTTTCCAGGTGACTCTAGATTATACCAAGTTGAAAATTCAAGCCAACCATCACATGAGCTTAAAATGGGAAGAATCTCTGGTTTTCTAAATGGAACTCAAAGAAATTCAAGAGAGGGAAGTATAGTGAAGAGGTCCAGCTTCAGACAGTGGAGATGGGATGCAGAAGCAAGGCTACAAGCCAAGGAAAGCCAATGGTTACCAGAAACCGGGCAGAGCTAAGAAGAGCCCCGAGGGAGTGGAAACAGATAATCGTGAGGAGGAGAGATGGAAAGGCAGGGGACAGAGCCCTTGTCCTTGAACCAGCACTAAAGAGGGTACCAGTGGCTAGGGAAATCAGCGAGTGAAGGGCGTTGGTCTGGAGGACATTGGGGGGGGGCTAGGGAAATCATCAAGTGAAGGGCGTTGGTCTGGAGAACATGGGGGGGGGTTCCCAGAGCTTTTCTGGAATACAGAGGGTGAGGTAGAGGAGTAGGAGGAGAGCCAGTCACAGGAACAGAGTGGAACCCAGGGAATCCAGTGTCTTTGTACAAAAGATACATAAAGACATGGAGACCCCAGGAAGGATGATGACTTGTGGAAACAGAAATAGAATGTCTTCTCTCACATGCAGAATCTAGAGTTTCCTTTTTTAAGAGAGAAAAGAAAGTAAATGAGACAAGAGGAGGAACAGAGGGCAGAGGAGAACATGTGTGAATATGATCAAAGTCCATGATATTCATGTATGAAAATTCCACTGTGAATCCTCTCATTTTGTACAATGTATATATATATATATATATATATACTCATTAATAGTCATTCAAGAGACAGAGGAAGGGGTTAGACTCAGGGTGTAAAAAATGCCAAGGACACCCAGAAGTTAGGAGAAAACAAGAACAGTCTGTCCAAACTGCCCAGGTGCATGACCCTGCAGATCCTGGATTTAGGACTTGTAGCCTCAGATCTATTAAAGGATCCATTCTGGGTTTTAGCCACCAGCTTATACAAGGTCCTTGGCCTTGGCCATCCTAGAAGGCTGAAGTAGGAAGTTCTGTTGGGGTTAAGTGGAGCCCCACGGGCTGTAGGTACCCATGAGATGTGCGGCTGAGAGCTACCAGGGATAAGCCTGCAGCTGGAGTGGAGGCTGGAGACAGTCATCAGCATGCAGGCTGTCGTGGAGTGAAGAGCCAAGGCGGAGCCACTTCTGGGTAAGAGCAGTGCTCGAGAAATGCAGAGAATTTGGGGTTGACCGCAGAGTGGTATCATGAATCTGGAAGAAACAAAAACAAAAACAAAAACAAAAACCTTCCCGCGGGAGATGAGAATGAATGTACAAATGAGGAGCCTAGAGATGATTTATGATTCTCATGATTTGTGGGCAGAGCACAAGCTGTTAGCATCGCTCTTGGCTGTTTGCTAGATCCTACTTCTGAAGACATCACACTCTGAATACAGGACACAGAGAAATTGAGGAGCTGATAAAGCTTCCTCTGTGTTGGATAGCATTCACAGTGCCAGAACTGCTACACAGCCTACTGAGGAAGAAAATCCACCAGCCTTCCTGCCAGGCAAGATATATCCACAGACACAACAGTGGCATGACTGCTGTGGAATAACCAACCACTTACTGCTTGCCTCTCTACAGGAAGGAATATATGCCTGGAACTGTCAAAAGCCCATGATTAGAGAGGTCTTAAGTCCTTGAGAGAAAATTATTACTGATGTTTCACTTAATGAGCATAGAGAAGTGCTACAAAATTCTGTCTTCTAGGTCTAACGTGGCCATTGGAGTTACAAACAGTAGCATTGCTACCTACCTGCAGGAGACCAGCATACACAAGAGGTTGAGAGGGTCAGAAGTGGGAGGAAAAGAGGGTTAGCAGGACTGTGGGATAAGAATAAGAGAGAGTAAGGGATGGATAACCATGATAATGTATACATATATAAAATTGTCAGAGACTAACAATGCAGCAAAGCACCCTATACCCTAGAGGAATCATCCTCTATCCTGGGATCTGAAATAAGAAACTCAGATATAAACAAGCAAAGCTAACCAGCTCCCAAAGAGTTAATCCTCAGCATGCAACTAGACAAATAAATAAATAACTCAAAATATCTCCAGGCATCACAGTGCACAATTAATTAACAAATGAATTGCACAGGCAAAAACTGTATGGAGTTCAGAGGACAGAGAGAACACCCAGGGCTTCAATCGTTAGGGATGGCTTTGCTGAGCAGTAAGATTAGACCCAGGTTTCTACAAAGGAGGGGTAGACAGCGTACAGAGAAAGGTGTGGGGGAGATGGTCGGTCTGCTCAGGCAGCGCCTTTATCTGCTGAACCATCTTGCCAGACCCAAATAGAAGATTTTTTTAAAATGGGAGACAATGGATCTAAAACTGTATCTCAAAGCTACCCCACTGTCAGGATGGATTAGGGGGCTGGGAGGGAAGGAGTGTGTAGGATCTTGGGAGAACTATGGCAATCAGTGCAGAGAAGGGGCTGGTCAGCAGGAGCCACAGGAGCCAGCAACGTCTCCTGCTGACGGGAGAGCCCTGGAGAAACCGAGGCCTGTAGATGGAGGGATGGAAATGGCCACTGGTCCTTTCCAGCTGCTGAGAGCTCAGACCCTGCCTCTGCCCACTGAGTAGGGGCATCCCTGTCTGCTTCAATTTTATCTTCCACATGTGTGAAGGGTTGCCTCCGGTGTGGTAACAACAGGGCGGGGCCTGTGGCGGTTTGAATAAAATGTCCCCCACAGTCTTGGATATTTGAATATTCCTCCCCAGTTGGGGATGCTATTTGGGTAGATTTAAGAAGTGTAACCTCACTGGAGGAAGTATGTCACCGGGGTCCACATCATTCCCTGTTCTCTCTGCTTCCTACTTTCAATGTGAGATGTGAGCTCTTGGCTGTTTCTGTTACCACAGCTACCATCTGTTCCCATCACTCTCTGCCAGGATGGATACCTCTACCTCTGGAACCATAAGCCCAAATAAACCTTCTAGAAGTTGCCTTGGTCATGGTGTTTTATCCCAGCAACAGAAAAGGAATTGCTATGAGGCCTCACTGCTATTCTGAGCAGTCGCTGCTGGGAGAATCTAGGGTGTGACTCTAACCTCTCAGGGGCTTTGGGATAAGGTAGCATATTTATTGTCCCCTGTAGGGGACCCTCAGGGGGGGGGGCACAGTCTCTTGCAGCCTGTGGAGGTCCAGCTTTTTGCTCTTTATCACTCACAATACCTTCTGTAATCAATGCACCAAAGTGGGGAGGAATGGAAGAGAATATTCACCCTTTTCGTCTCCCAAGCTCAGAGCTGGCTCTCGCCTACAGTCCAATTTTGCAATCTCCCCTCTGGTGCACTTTAATATTTATAGTTGCGTGGATAGAATATGGAGTGTGAGAATTTTTTAGTCTTGTGAATAGAGGCTTTAGAAAGCTGTCACCCACCTGAGGCTCACACATCTACAAGCACTGATCCCGGGGCCATTTCTGCCCCACCTCTGACCTCAGAGCCCTGGAGGCTGTCTGTCTGGTCATTTCTGTCTTTTTTTTTTTTTTTTTTTTTTTAAAAGCTAATTTAGCCTGATCCTGGGATGAAATACCTAACCAAAACAACTTAAGGAAGAAAGAGCCTATTTCGGCTCTTAGCTTGAGGGTGCAGTCCATCATGATGGGAGGGGTGGCACTGAGGGGGAGTCTAGTCACAGCAACAAGAGTGTGTGACAGTCTGTCACACTAAGTCTGCGGTCAGTCAGGAAGCTGAGAGAGGGGAATTCTGGTAATCTGAGTGCTGCTATCTGCTTTCAGGGTGGGTCTTCCCACCTCAAGTACCTCACAGACACACCCAGAGGTTTGTCTCCTTGGTTATCCTAAAGCCTATCAAATTGAGCTCAGTGATTGAGAGCAAGGTAGCCAGGAGCCTCCTGCAGCTGTTGGACTTCCAGCATATAACTTGTGTGAGCCCAGAGACTAAAGGGCTTTATTGTATCATCTGTTACTTGTTTCTGTCTCCTTCTAGCTGGCACCAGAGGGTCATTCTCTTAGTCTCTGGACCATCAGAAGCTGCTCATCATGACTGTGGAAAGTGAACCCTTTCCAGAGAGACAACGGATAACAGGGACTTTTAAAGACACGTACTTGCAGAGAGCTCATGGAAAGCAGACTTGGGGGCTGGAGGAGAAATGCTGGCTGAGCAAGTGTGAGTTTTATCTCCAGCACCCATATGAAAAGCCAGGCTATACACCTGTAATCCCAGTGCTAAGGAAGTGGAGGCAGGCGGATCCCTGGAGCTCTCTGGCCAGCCAGCCTAGTCAAATCAGTAAGCTCGAGGCCAGTAAGAGACCCTGATTCAAAAAAAACTGAAACTAAGGTGGGTAGCTCCCAAAGGATAACACCCAGGGTTGACTTCTGGGGCAATATATGCCCCACTGCATACATGAACCCTCTTCACATGTGCATGTGTGTGTACTCTGAGGCATAATCTAGAGCACATCTGAGGGGCTATTTATTTATTTGGTTTATTTGTTTATTGTTTTGTTTTTACACCCCAACTACAGTTTTCTCCCTCCCCTCCTCCCAGATCCTCTCCACTTCCCCCACTCCAACTCACTCCTCCTCCTCTTCCTCCTCCTCCTCCTCCTCCTCCTCCTCTGTTTCTCTTCAGGAAAGAGCAGGGGTCTTATGGTTAGCAACCAGCTATGGTAAAGTTGCAGTAAGACTAGGCACCTCCTCTCCTGTTAAGGCTGGATGGACTAGGCAGTTTGGTAAGAGGAAAAGGTCCCAAAAGCAGGCAGCAGAGTTAGAGACAGCCTCTGCCCCACTGTTAGGAGCCTCACAAGAAGACCAAGCTGCACAACTGTCACATATAGGCACAGGACCTAGGTGAGTTCACGCAGGCTCCTGGGGTGTTGGTTCAGTCTCTGTGAGCCCCTATGAATCCAAGTTAGTTGATTCTATGAGGTTTTTGGTGATGTCCTTGACCTCACTGGCTCCTACAGTCTTTCCTCCAAGGGCTACATTTCTAAGGGGGTTTCAAGGTGCTGCAGAACGAAGCTTCTTTTTTAATATTTATTTAATTTTTTATGTGAATTGGTGTTTTGTCTGCATGTATAACTGTGTAAGGGTGTCAGATCTTGGAATTACAGACAGTTGTTAGCTGCCATGTGGATGCTGGGAATTGAACTCAGGTCCTCAGGAAGAACAGTCAGTGCTCTTAACCGCCGAGCCATCTCTGCAGCCCTAGAATGAAGCTTCTAATTCCCAGCCCTCCCTCTGTAGTGGGCACAAAATTCTCCCTTCTTTCCCCCACACAAACAGCCATCTTCCTTATCCCTGTCTCCATTTCTTCCATCTGACCACACCACTGTCTTCTAGATTATCCCTATTCTTCTCAAGGAAGAGAAGTACCTAGCTCTTAGCCATGTCCTCTGGACGCCTTGGCCCCAGCTACCTGGATGGAAGAAAGGCCCCAGGCCTTACCTAGCTCAGGTTTGCAGCATCAGCTCTGCTACTTAATAACTAATCAGCTTGTGCCAGGCAGAATCCCACAGGATCTGGCACCTGCTTCTATTTCTGGTTGCAGAAGAGTGCCTGGAGAAGAGCCATGGACCCTTCCACTGGAAAACTGATTCAGAGACGTGTAGATGTGGCCATGGACTCCAGAAATTGCTGGTTCAGTCAGAGGATAGATATCAGAGTCAAAGCTCTCCCTTCACACCACATCTGCAGCATCCCAGCTGTATCCCACACACCAGCCAGAACATTTGTATTATAGTCTGTATTTTAGGCTGTATTATAGGCTGTGCAGTGTCTCCTCTTAGATATGAGGGAATGGAGGCATGGTTCAACTGAGCATCTCCACACCTGTACAGCAGAGCATAGAGCCCAGCTCATGGGGCTGGACCCAAAGGCTGCCTAGTTCCTTGTTGTATGCACTGAGTATCCCTGCCCTACCTGTTTAATGGAAATCCTAAGCATGGCAGTGTTACCTACTCAAAAGGATGGGCAAAAGGATGATGCCTTGGTGCAGATGCACCTCCATTGACTTACACAATACCCTCTTGAGTTCAGGATTGGTAGGCTGATGACCGTGGCTGCCCTCT
Source organism: Sigmodon hispidus (assembly GCA_004025045.1). Classification (NCBI taxonomy): domain Eukaryota; kingdom Metazoa; phylum Chordata; class Mammalia; order Rodentia; family Cricetidae; genus Sigmodon; species Sigmodon hispidus. The sequence continues at coordinate 7,796 of PVIH01017886.1, read as the reverse complement.
GCTGAGAGAACAATAAATCTCCCTTTAAGTGGAACCTTCAGTGTTCACCTGTCCACACACATGCGCCTTCACCTTTTCCTCTCTGCAAACATGCACACGAATTGCTGGCTCCTGTTATTGGTTAGATCCTGTGCCTATCAATGAGCAGTCCCAGAGTCCCTTCCCCTTCTTGGAATTAAAGCCACATGGCCCTTCCCTTTATCCTGTGCCATGTGGGACTGGAGGCAGCAGTAGGTGGACACAGGATTGCCTGAAGGACAGCCAGGAGATCTAATTAATGCTCAGGACATGGCTTTCATTGGCTGAGAAAGAGAAGCCTCTTTTCTCTGAAGACAGGAGCCACAGGTCCATTGTATCTCACTAGCCCCATCAAGGACCTGGAGCCAGAGAGAGCAAAGTGCAACAAAAGAAACCAAATCCTAATAACACTATTGGCCCCCACCATGTGCCAAGGGTGGGCATTCTAATAATAAAAGAACCCTGTAAGAGATGACCTTTCCCCTTTGCTTAGCTAAAGCCACCTAGAGTTACATCTTCTGTCACTGCTGCCCAAGAAGATGGGTAAGCAATCTTCAGTTTTTCTGCTAGCTCCCCTCATAACCCACATGCCATCTAACCCTGCCACCCCATGCTATCCTAGACTTCATTTAGGAAATAAGCCTGCCCAGCAATGCCTAAGAGACCAGAAAAGGATGTTTCTGGGGGCTGCCCCAGGCAGGTTCTTTTGCCCTTTACTTGACCCTGGGTAGACATGGTCACCTGCCACCAGAAGGTGATATGACAGTTATCGTCAGAGAGGAAGCAAGACTGTGTCCTCCATGTCTGTCTGCTCATAGGTCTGCCTGCCTACCAGCTCCTGCATGCATTGCTGAGCCTCTGGGGTGCGCCTGGCACAAAGCTGAGACTCTAGGGCCCTAGGAACCCAATGAATTGCTTCTAACCACTGGCCAGAACATTTATGAGCACACCACCACAGTGCTTTTGTGCTGGGATGTCTATCAAAGTCTTCAGATGACAAAGAAATAGTCTTCTGCCTCTGGGTGATAAGAATCAGGAGCCCGGCAAAGTCAAAGCTGGACCAGGACTTGAGACTACTCTGTATCCCTGCAGCCTGAAAAACGAATAACATCACATGGTGGCAGAGGATATGTACAAGGACACCACCATCACAGAAGCTTTTCTAGTCTTATCAGGGCTAGAGTCATGTCTTCTTGAAGTCTTTGTAGCCTATCCAACTTTTTCTGAGTATGACTGATTCAGGTACATTTAGCATACAGCTATGAAAGACATGGAAAAGCTTTCTAACACTCCAATACAGGCTTGCCACCAGTGAACTGGAAACCTTGTTCTTAATTTTTTTTAGTGTATGTGTTTGTGTGTGTGTGATGAAGAAAGTGGAGATGGCACCAAGCTGAGTGACAGGGTTGAAGTACATGCCTGCTGATCTGACTGGGAGCAGTTACCATGTTCCTTGCTGTACCTTAGTCCCTTGTCCGGTGTCCACCTACTATGGACATCTCACAGATGAGAATATCAAAGACTACAGAGGCCTTATTTATAAAGTGAATAAAGTTCCAGAGACTGGGATGATGGCTCAGTGGGTAAAGCACCTGCCACACAAGCATGGGAACCTGAGTTCAGTCCTCCAGCACTTTGTGGAAATTGGGCCTGGTGAAACATGCTTGTGATCCCAGGCCTGTGGTGGTAGAGATGGCAGATTCCAGAGTTCACTGGCTACCCAGCTTAGTCCAGTCAGTGAGTCACAGGCCAATGTGTCTGTCTGTGTGTGTGTGTGTGTGTGTGTGTGTGTGTGAGAGAGAGAGAGAGAGAGAGAGAGAGAGAGAGAGAGAGAGAAGGAGAGAAACCCCTCCATCTTCATATCAACACTTATTCCTATTTTTCCTAGAATAAATTCTCACCTGAAGATGCATAAATAGCTGGGCACTTCTTCCTGGCCCGGCACGATGGGGCTCCACCTTCTCCTTGCTGCCAACATTCGCACTCCTGCCAAGTCGACTGGGTTTTGGAAGGGAAGCCAGTTGCAAATTGGAATCCAAATGCATTCCAAGTAGAAGTGATGTTTGCAATGCTAGCTGTAGGCAGAGTCTTGCCGTCACCTCCTCCGTGGAGAGTGAGGGTGAGGGTATGGTTGAGGAGGCTTGGATGCTGGGTTTTAGTTCTTTGGAGTTATAGTCCAGGGTATCAGGGGTGAGTGGCAGCTCTAGGTCCCTTCATCTCTGAATGCTTGTAAGGTGTTGTTCAAGGTCAACATGATGCTCTTGGGCCTGTGGTTCCCAAGGCCTGACATTGCTAACCTATTCATTCCTAGGATATTATGCTCTTGACCTCCATGCTCCTTAATCATAACCTTCTTGGTCCTGTGCTCCTGGCTCTTCTAACACTTTTAGACCCTTGCTCCAGGGAGCGGATGCTCGTGTCCCAAGCTTCTGTATCTAATGTGTTATACCATGTTTTGTTCCAGGTCTGACATTCCCAGTTGAGTGTTCTAAAGCCTGATGCTCCTGACCCCATTCCCCTGGGCCCTAGTGCTACTGACCCTGTATTCCTGAGCTGATGCTCATGGTCCCGTGTTTCCAAGGCCCTACTGCTGCTTATCCTGTACTCTTGGGGCTGATGCTCCTGGCTCTATGTTCCTGGGCCTGTGTTCCCAGGGCTTGACATTCCTGGGGTCTGGATGAAAGTTTTTGATGCAGTTCAGCCATATGGGTGTCACCCATTTTATGCTGGGAATCTTCTGCCTGTTTTTTCAGTGAAGACACTCACACAGTATTGTAAGCCCAGCCTCAGATGACAGTGTCCAGTCTCTACTTATCAGGAAACTTGTTCTCTTCTGTACCTGGGGACATTGCCAGGATCAATCCATCCCCTTCCTGAGACCCTGAGCTCCCACAAAAACCCTCCCCTCTGGAAGCTTCAGCCTGGTTCTGTGAGCTCAGAAGTGCCTTCCCTGTCTACTTAGATTCTGTCACTGCTCAAAAAAAAAAAAAAAAAAAAAATCCTGTGTGAAGAAATAAGGGAAGCAACAGCTGGAGAAAGTGTTGTCTGGGGTCCATCACAATGTGGAGCTGAGCCTGCTGGATAGCAGCGCCTCCATTCCCAACTTCTCTCAGTTGTCACCCTGAGCTGAGCCTATATGGAAAAGGGAGGCAGGAGCTGCCTCTGACAGGGACTGTCAGAAGGCCCCATGCTTCCATGAGTAGGGCAATCAAAATGTGAGGCTTGGCAGTGCACAATTGTAAGCACAGTATTCAGGACACTGAAGCAGGAGGATCATGAGTTGGAGGCCAGCCTAGAGTCTGACTCAGCAAACCAAGCAAATAAACAAAACCCCAAGGACAAAACCAAAAGCAATTTAACATAAATGCTGAATCTAGTGTCACAGGATTAAAACTCCTGCTACACTGGATGCTGAAGTGAGGGGATCTCCAGTCCAGGGCAGGTAGGAGCTAGAGAGTTCAAAGTCTGCCTGGGCAATTTAATGAGAACAGCCCAAACAGAAACCCTTACATGGGACCTTGTCCTCTAGGGTCTTTCCTGGGGCCCAGGAACCAGGGAAGGCCTCTTTCACTAGGCCAGCCCCTGTGCCTTCATTGACCCAGAGGTCTACAGGCTCCATTAAACAAGGCTGGGTAAAGCTAGAGGGCTGAGGTCCTGTAAAGCAGAGGAAGAGGAAGATCTGGTTTCCCTTCCTGCCCCATAATGTTCTTCTCTTTTTATTTCTTCTTTTTAATTTTTTCTCCATTTTTCGTGGATGTGTGTGTGTTTTCCATGTGTGTAGGCATGTTCTGTTTTATTTTGTGTATACAAAGAAATGGAGGCCCAAGGTTAATGTCAGGACTGGTCCTTAATCCCTCTACTTCATTCATCCATAGAAGAAGGGTCTCTCAATGAAACCCAGAGCTTGATCATGTGGCTAGTCTTTGTAGACAGCTTGCTGGTGGGATCCTCACTTCTGCCTTCCAGGCTGTTCCATCCTCCTGTTGAGTGGGGGTGGGGTGGGGGGGAGGGTATCCACACTCCAGCCCTGGTCTTCACACTTATGGGCTATGTACTTAACCACTGAGCCATGGAACCATCATCCCCATGTCTCTCACCTTCCCATTGAGGGTTTGTGGTAAGGCCAGGGTATCTACAGCTGCATTCCCAGGACACCCACTGTGGTGATTTATTGTATATTTAATAAAATTAGTCTGAAATATCAGAGGACAGAGCCAAGCCAGGTCAGGGAGTGGTGACCCCCGCCTTTAATCCCATCACTCTGGAGACAGAGATCCCTCTGGATCTCTGAGTTCAAGGCCAAACAGCCAGACAGTAGTGGCACAGGCCTTTAATCCCAGCCCTTGTGGTCCCTGTCTCTACTCCCAGTACTTGGAAAACACAGGCCTTTAATCCTGGCACTGGGAGAGTTGAACCAGGAATTGAGATAGTAAAGAAAGAGAAGGCTAGAGGAGGCGGGACATCTTCCCCTCTCCTGCCTCTTTCCTTTTTGGCTGCGGACAGAGAGGTTGGGATTGGAAGATTCGTGGAGACAAGCCTGAGGTGTTGGCTGGGTGAATAGTGGCTGTGATTTGTTTCTCTATCTCTCTGATATTCCAGCTTTCCCCCAAAATCTGGCTCCGGGTTTTTATCATATACCAGATAGAATCCACACAATGACCCACGGCTCTCCTAGTGTTCTGCTGTGTAGTCTACAGTGCCACTTCACAGGCTGCATGGATACTTCATAGGGAGCTAAGAAGACACTGAGACAGGAAGCAGCCTGGAAGAGTCTCCCAGCACAGGACTGCAGATCCTGCCAGCCTCAACAGTGTCCAGCCTCAGTCCGGATCCTGTATCCCTGTAAGATCTGGGAAGCTAGTAGAGATTGCTGTGTCCTCAAGGACATGGACCACCCATACGGCTTCTGATTTGAGACCCCACAATGTGTCAGGATCCTTTCACTTTGAACTAAGGCAATGATCACCAGGCTGTTAGAAATCACTAGAAGTTTCCCAGCATGGCTTCCTCATAGGTCCAACCTGTATCAATGAGTCCTTTTAACAAGGGAGTCTCCAGAGAAGATACATAAAGTCATCAGCTCTGGATTTTGGTGTTAGTAGCTGCCTGCTGAATTACAGTGTTAAGAAACGTTCTGAAGCTGTGTCTCAACAACAGGATGCTGTGAACTACTCCTGCTTGGGGAGACATGTTGTGGCGATCTGTTTATCACTCCTGTCCCAGGAGGTAGTAGTTGTCTCAGAATCTTTCTGTGTGGATGCACAGGTTCACAAATGACCCTGGGGACTCTGCAGTGCCTACAGGGCCCCTCTCCAGCTGCAGTGCAGCCTTATGCAGAAGCCGTCTTAATGGCATGTCCACTACCAGGAGCTAATCTGCATGTGCAAGATGCCTTCTCAAATTAGCACAGCTCTTGGATAAACTGTCACTACCAGCTTGGTCCCAAATAGGGCTTGACACATTCAGTATGGATGCTGTGCCACCTGCCTGTTCCTATGCACTCCTCCTTCCTCTAGGTCTTAACAGGAAGCAGCTTCTGTCTGAGACAGGACTACAGGTGCACTGACCCCGCCTCCACCCCCAGACTCTCAGACCCAGACTGCTAGTGAAGGAATTTCCCAGGAGACCAATGCAAAGGGTTTCTGCTGTGACAGGTGTGTCCTTGAGGCCCTTGCCACCTCTTCAGTTCTAACCAGCCACTCCCAGTGGGAGCATATGCTATAGGGTCTCCAAGGCAGTCTTTTCAAGCAGGCTCATCTGTCACATGTGTGAACAGACTCCCCTCTTGAGCCCCCACAATGTCACAGAGCTCAGTCTCAGTGACTTGTTTGTTACCTGTCCTTTCAACTGCAGATAGCAGATCACATACCTGTGCTCCACCCCAGCCCCTTTTCAACTGAAGTTGCCCTTGAACTTAACCCTGAAAGCGGTCCCTATGTTGGCCAGGCTTTGTACACCAAATGAAGGACCAATGAAATGGGTGAATGGAAGTAAGTTATAGTCATTCCTTTACATCCTTGAGGGATAGCTACCCATACCCCTTCTGATACCAAAATTCCCAGGTGTTCAAGTCCCCTCTACAAATCAGCACAGTGATTGTGTATAATTTGCAAAGATCATCTCATCCTTGCTTTGAGATACAATTTTACTATGTAGCCCTGACTGGTCTGGAATTCACTATGTAGACAGACTGGCCTTAGCCTCATCCTGGGATTAAATGGATGAACTACCACGAGTCCAGTTTATGTTGCCCAGATGCCTATGATGTAGGATCATTCACAGGAGCATGGCAGCCTACCAGTAGCCATAGCCTCCATGAAAACCAACTCCCTTCACACAGCAGCCATCAATTGCCAGTAGCTCCTTAACTAGGGCTGGAGCCTCATGAACCTCTCCTGTAACCATGCTGGCTTGATCTACAAATAATAACCACAGTTGCCTCCTCTCATTCACTATGTAGATGCCTGTTATTATAAAATAATTACAATAAAATTAATATGTATATACAATTATTTTGTTATTTTAATTTATGTGTATATGTATGGGTCTAAGTGTGGATATGTGCATGTGAATGCAGTGCCCATCAAGTCCAGAAGAGGGCGTCAGATCTCCTAGAGATTGAGTTATAGGCAGTTCTGACGTGAATGCTGGCAACTGAACTCTAATTCTATGCAACAGCAACAATTGTTCTTTACCAAAAGCCATCTCTCCAATTCTCTTATATTTTAAACTATCTAAAAATTATTTATAATACCCAACAAAGTCTAAATGCTGTGTAAATTATATTAGACTACATCATTTAGGGAATAATGACAAGCAAAAAGACTGTAATATTTAGCACAGATACAATTCTTTCACATATTTCCCACCCACAGTTTGTTGGATCTACAATATTTAGAACAGGTGTGAGTGCCAAAGTTACATTTTAAGCTTAATGCCTAAGAGATTCATGAAACAAAAATGCCTCTGATCTGCAAGCCTCTTGCCCAAAGACAGATAGTTCTTGAAATACTGGAGGCTGTTTACTATTCATGGAAGATAACAAACCATATTTTTTTACTACCCTAAACAAGTTTATTTAACCCTTCTGCACTGCTCAGTGAAGTGTTAGTCAACTGGAGTTGTATTTTCACGGTTTGTTCACCAAAGATTGGGGTAAATGTTGGGGGTGTGGTGAATAAGACCCAGGGAGCTAAGCTCCTATGCCATTAAGGGAAGGGTGACTTCTACAGTTCCATAGGCTGAGTGGTGACGGCCACCATGGCAGGCAGCAGATATAAGCATACTGGCTGAACTGTGAAGCTTAAGAACCCGAACCTCACAAGTCTCATATCAACAACAGCCACAACACATAAATGACCCATGTCCAGGTGGGGAGCTGGCTGAGATTAAGCCTGTAATACTTTATTTTAAACTCTGTTAACTTGGTCTTAAATAATGTCAAAGTTAGACGTTTAAATTCTGTTCAGACCTGGGGCTTAGGAATGGAAGTTTAAATGGCGGCCGCCGGGACCGGTGCTCTCTGCGGTCCCAGCACACTCTGGAGCAGGGGGCAGCTGAACTCTGCACCTGGCCACATCCACAGCTCCTGCTGCTGCTGAGGGTATCTGCAAGGATCCCTACTGCGACCCCGAACTGAGTGAACTGAGCAAACCAACTGCAGGGGTCTCTGAGGGGCGGATTCGAACCCTGACCAGAGGTGAGGAGGGTTCGGCAGGCCTCAGCGCCTGTATCCTGGCCTGGGAGGGAGAGTTGAGCTCTCATTGCTTCCGGTTCCG